>QNTS01005739.1:61262-72491 GCA_003317085.1 Hucho hucho
CTCTCCTTCTACTCCCCTCTTCCCCTCCCTCTACTCCCCTCTTCCCCTCCCTCTGCTCCCCTCCCTCCCCTCCTGTTCTCCTCCCTCCTCTCCTCCTTTCCTGATCTCTGTTACAGTACACTGCGGTGCATTAGATTAGGGGGAAGACGAGCTAACCCCCTAGATCTGTTATCTCAGACCTGAAGACAAGGGGTTACGCAGGAGAGAGGGGTGCTATCTGTCAGTGGCTGTTTTACAGAGGCAAAACGGCTAGTTGAAGAGAATGAAACACCGTGTGTGTGTGTGATGTGTATCCTGGGTTCCATTCAGAATCAGTCCGAAACGGCTACTCTCGTAGCTCTGTTCTTGTATCGACGACGTGGGCAGTTCTCTGGAACGTGTTGCCGTGGTAACGGGACATAACTGTGGAGAGATGTTGTCCCTCCATCTGTAGCGTCGCCTTGACGACGCCAGGGTTTTTCTTAAGTGATGTGTCCTCCTCTTCCAAGGCTACAGACGGGCGGGCTCTGGTCACAGACGGGCGGGCTCTGGTCAATATACCACGGCTAAGGGCTGTTCTTACGCACGGCGCAGCGCAGAGTGCCTGGACACAGCCCTTAGCCGTGGTATATTGGCCGTATATCACACACCACCGAGGGGCCTTATCTCTATTTTAAACTGGTTACCAACGTATTTAGAGCAGTAAATATAATTGCTTTGTCATACCCGATAAACGGTCTGATATATCACGGCTGTCAGCCAATCTGCATCCAGGGCTCGAACCACCCAGTTTATAATAAAATTAAGGAATATAATTATTGTCAACTTAAAAAAATATTGTCATATAGTTATAAATACAGTTTATACAGGTTTTATACACATTTTCTATACAAATTGCCTCTAAAATATATGTACAGTTTCGGAAAGTATTGACACACAGTGACTTTTTCCATATTATGTTGTTACAGCCTCAATTTCAATGGAGATTTTTTTGCTCATTGTCAAAGTGGATTTATGTTTTTCAACATTATTTTTTTTTACAAATGAATGAAAAGCTGAAATGTCTTGAGTCAATAAGTATTCAACCCCTTTGTTATGGCCTCAAGTCTAAATAAGTTCAGGAGTCAACATGTGCTTAACAAGGCACATAATAAGTTGCATGGACTTTGTGTACAGTAATAGTGTTTAACATGATAGTTGAATGACTACCTGATCTCTGTTCCCCCACACATACAATTATCTGTAAAGTCTCTCAGTCGAGCAGTGAATTTCAAACACAGATTCAACCACAAAGACCAGGGAGGATTTCCAATGCCTCGCAAAGAAAGGCACCAATTGATAGATGGGTTTAAAAAAATAAAAAAAGCAGACATTGAATATCCCTTTGAGCATGGTAAAGTTATTAATTACACTTTGGATGTGGTATCAATAGAGGGGAGGAAGGATCAGGGGGGGACACAATGCAGATAGATAGCCCGGTTAGCCAATGTGCGGGAGCACTGGTTGGTCGGTCCAATTGAGGTAGTATGTACATGAATGTATAGTTAAAGTGACTATGCATATATGATAAACAGAAAGTGGCAGCGGGGGGGGGGGCGGCACAATGCAAGAAGTCCGGGTAGCCATTTGATTACCGTTTTTGAGGCGCCTCTAGCACCGTAGAGGATTGGAGTGATCCATATAGCTCACATAACCGCGGTTACATACGTAACCTTCGTTATGTGTCACTATATTGGATCACTCCAATATATTGGTATCCCCGTAACAGATTTAGTCGGTGCTAGAGGGACTTGGCCAGCCAGTGGCGAAGTCCCAGTGCGTGACCGAGACGCAGGGGCCGTCAATGTGGGGGGTCCCGGCACAGTCCCCGGAAGGGGAGTCGACGCCCCAGGACCGCTGAACCAACCGCAGATGGAGGTGCCACATTTACTTGATTAGTACCTAGCAAAGGTGCAAGAGGAAGCCCAGCTGGCCACAGCACAGATATCAGCGAGGGGCACTCCTCTCAGTAGAGCCCAGGACGTAGCCACACCTCGTGTTGAACGTGCCACCACAGATCCCAGCACTGGCCTGCCAGCCAGGCGGTATGCTGTCGTAATCGTGTCCACGATCCAGTGAAAGAGCCTCTGCTTTGATAACCCAGCCTTAGGACTCTCTCACCATAGCAGACAAAGAGCTTGTCTATTGTTCTCACTGACCATGTCCGCTCCACATAGGCAGCCAGTTGCCCATACAGGGCACAGCATGCCAGAGGGAGGCCCAGACTCCCCCGCCACTGCCAGGGGATCGTAAGCAGACAGGATAAAAGGGATGTTCACATGCCTGTCTGACAGAACCTTCCAGAGGAATGAAGGGTTGGGGCGGAGAGATATACTCCTCCCCCCGGGGTCCATCCAGTAGCACTCAGAACTTACCAAAAGAGCATGGAGCTCACCCACCCTCTTCATGGAAGTAATCGCTACCAAGAAAGGCACCTGCATAGAGAGGTGTTTCAGGGAGGCAGACTCCAACGGTTAGAAAGGCGGCTCTGCCTAGACCACATCCAGATCCCAGCTCGCCATTGAGCGGGTCCTAGCTGGTCCTACTGTTAGTTTGCATGCGGCAAACCTGGAGACCAAGGGATGGTGCCACACTGGCCTGTACATCCACCCCACATGGCAGCCAGATATAGCAGCCAAATACCCTCTCAGTGTAGAGGCTGCCAAGCCCTCATCCAAGTGAGACTGCAAGTATTGGAGGACATACTGCACCCTGCATGACTCGGGCACAACCTCAATACCAGTGCACCAAGAGCAGAACAACCCTCCAGCGTAACTGGTATGCCGCGGTTGTAGCCGGTGCCCTTGCACTCTGCATGGTGTTCATTACACCCTCCTGTAGTCCTAACATGGACCATTGGTGCCGTTCAGTGGCCAAGCCCACAGACTGAGGTGGTGCGGCCTCGGATGCCACAGAGTTCCCCCGGAAAACATGTTTTCACTTTGTCACATCGATTCAGTCGTATGTAGCAAAAATGTAAATTGTGTATTTTACATTGGATAAAAGTAGATATACCATTTTATACCTGAGTATCATACACTGCAGTTGAGGAACAATGGGAAAGTAATTATGCTTTGAAAGTTAATAAACTTGTAACCCCACTTTTTGAGAAAATGGCCCTTGAATGTTTTGGTGCACCTACTGAAGAGCTCTCCTTTGTCTACACCTATTTAGCATCGTTCACACCCTCTAAGCCTTGCATGCTGACCACACTGCTCGCGCGAGTCCACGAGTCTCTGCATAGCCATGCGCTAAAATAGAACTTGGTTCTATTTGTGACACTTGACGCGCTGCAAGTCCCGCCTCTCCCATCTCCTCATTGGTTTTTAGGAGCATATACCCACGTGGGTGAGTGAAAGATGAACTGAGGTCCACACTCCAGTCCAGTTGGTGGTGGTAATGCACCTTAAAGTTGGTTGTCAACTGCCATATAAAGTCCAAAGAAGAAGCCTGAGGAGGAGAGATGACTAGAAACAAACTCGGTTTACCCTTTTATCTGTGGATTAATTGTCAGAGTAGAGGACCTTGTGCATTTCAGGTAAAATAACAACCCAATGTTTATATCCCAGGATAAATTTGCTAGCAACAGCAAGCTAGCTAGCTAAATTGCCATAAATGTTTTTCGACCTGTCCCCAAATTAATATAGTTGGTTCAGAGTTTGTTTTGATATTTTAACCTGCGTGTCCTGATCGCGTCTGGTGTGGACGGACAAAATCAACATGCGTGATGGCGCACGCATGCATGCTGTCTGCTCAGCATGTCAGCCCCACCCATCTCTTTAAGGATCCACATGTGAGGCCATGTGCTAAACAGAGTGAGTAAGGTAGTGTAGTAAACAACCAAAGATTTCAAGACTAAAAGTGGTGAAAGTAGTAGCCTACAATAAAGAAAAAACTCTGGGTAAAAATACACATTTTCTAGTCCTATATCTTTGGTGCAGGTCATGCAGTTCTTCACATTACCGTCTCTTACACACTATATGAAATAAAATCAGTTTGTCACATGCAGAGGATACAGAAGGTGTAAACGGTACAGTGAAATGGTTGCATGCATATTTGCATAGTAGCAATACCAAAAACAAAGTGTCGGATAAAAATATTTAATTATTAGATGATGCTTACCCAGACACACTAAATTGCTTGGTCAATGTGAAATAAATTATTTAACTACCCCGTCAACCACATCCAGCTGGTGGATGTGTCACTATTGTCTAGACGTATACACATGTTCATGAAATACAATAGATGGCCATAATCACCCACAGACACATCTGGGTAACTTAATGGGTCATGTAATGAACTGGCAAAGTGGAGTATTTTGTTTAGACATGTAGCTAGCTAGCTATCTAAACAATGAACCATAATCCCAACCCCATAGCTACAGTACAAACGGATTATCATAGCTAGCCACCATGCGTGAAATGCTGTAGTATGAAACTGCAGGTAGCTAAAGCTAACCAACTAGGTTCAATGCTAGCTAGATAGCATTAGGCTATAACTAGCAATGCAAATGGCTTTCTGAGATACGAATAATATTACTACACAGATCATACATGTAATGTTAGCTAGTGAGCCAGCAAGCTAACATTAGATAGCTAGCTAACAGTACGCTTTTAGCAATGAAAACAACTTTCTCATACTAACCATACTATTTGTGAAGTAAATTGAGTATGTAGTATGCTTATTGGTCATAGTATGGATATAATTAGTATGCCAAAAGTTCTCTGATGTCGTACTACATTTGCTAAAAATACGAAGCATATAAGCAGTGGACAATATTTTCTGTGTTTTTAGGGTCCGTAACTAAATTTGTCAGAAAATGGGTGTGGCTTCACAACATTTTCCGATTTGAAGAAGATATAAAGCCAAAGGCTGAAGAGAGCGAATACAAAGTCGTTGCTTTAACGACTTAGGGAGAAACAGCGCGCTAACGGGCCACTCCCGACACTACCCGGTGAAATGTAAGGCGCCAAATTCAAAATCCAAAAGTTGAATTATTAAACATTCAACAATATACAAGTGTTGCATAGTCATCAAAAGCTCTGATTTGTTGGCAATATCACTGCGTTGTCAGATTTCAAAAAGGCTTTACGGCGAAAGCACAACATTTGATTGTTTGAGGATAGCACCTCTCCTATTTTCCACATTAGCATAAATTCATATCCAGCGCGGGTCACACACAACCCATATAAGAGCTAAAATAAATCACTTACCTTTCGAAGAACTTCTGCTGAGGGCTTCCCAAGTGTCCAACGAAGACATCCAATGGTTATTTTTGTTAGAAAAAGTCATTTATTATATCCATAAATCTCAGTTTGGTTGGCGCGTTATGATCATAAAATCCACCGTCGAGTCGCCCATTGAACCGTGAAGAGAACACGTTCAAATTATACCTATACACTTTCTCCAAACAAATCTAACATCATTTTTAATCCTTAGGTATCCTTTTATGTATATTTACTGTAATATTTCAACCGAACGATAACGTGAACGACAGGAAAGGAAAATAAAGTGGGGCGCGCTCACAATCTCGCTCCTGTGAAACGTTGTTGACAAATGTGGTCCCTTCACTACTTCCTCTTCCTATCTGTTCTGCTTAGTGCTAGAGCCTCCAGACACTGTATAAAGACTGTTGACATCTATTGGAAGCCATAGGTACTGCAGTCTCAGTCCTAGTTAAAATAGAAATCAATAGGCAGCCTGGACAAAAAGGTCATGTACAAAAGAAACTGCAAATCCGGATGGATTTTCCTCGGGTTTTCGCCTGCTATATCAGTTCTGTTATACTCACATACATTATTTTAACACTTTTAGAAACTTCCGAGTGTTTCCTATCCAATAGTACTAATTATGTGCATTTCCTATTTTCTGGGCCTGAGTGGCAGGCATTTTACTTTGGGCATGCCAGACTCTCCAAAACCGTCACCTCTGCTGCCGCTCCCTAAGAAGTTAACTAGTTATGACAAATGTTTAAAAAATGTTGAGCAAAGTAATGACTTTTCAAATATGTTACGTTACGTTGGCTGACAATTTGTTAGCTACGCTAACCTTACGTACCGCAAATCATTACAGCAGTTGCTTGTATGTCAGCTAGCTACCTAACGTTAGTCGGCTACTAATACATGGAACTTGGCAGTATATTAACTAACTAACTACCCAACGTTTAATGACTTGATTATTCATGTCATTCTTAGCTTAGCGGTATAGTCATTGTTCGTTCTCAAAGGACGTTGTTGTGTGTAATCTTTATTTAACTAGGCAAGTCAGTTAAGAACAAATTCTTATTTACAATGATGGCCTACTGGGGAACAGTAGGTTAACTGCCTTGTTCAGGGGCAGAACGACTGATTTTTGCCTTGTCAGCTCGGGGATTCGATCCAGAAACCTTTTGGTTACTGGCTCAACTCTCTAACCACTAGTCTACCTGCCTCCCCCTTCATTGTTAATGAAGTCGTAAGATGTTAAGCTCGTAATTTGTTATGCTAACAAGCTAGCAAGAAGTTGCATAGCAACAGCATCAACTTCCGGTAGACAGGCAAAGTGATTAGTACACTCAACTGAAACGATACCGTTAGTTTACAGTATACTAAAATGAACTAATAGTATATAGTGTGTATATACTCATTAAGTATGTAGTATACAGTATGTTAGTAATGGGTATTTGAACACAGTCCTTGTTTGGCCCGTTGTGTCAAGTCACTCCGGTTCACACTGACCGTGTGCAGAAAGTAGTCCATCACAACTTTTCCCCACTGATCTTTGTTCGATAGCACCTGCACAATTCTGGGCAGTTAATGTTATTGAAAGCAGTAGCAACACTTTTTTGCAGTTCTCCATGGCTAACGTTATATCTTTACAAAAAGCTGCGGCAGCAAGGATTATCAACACATACTGAGCAGCTCGTGTTTTAGACAGAAGCATGGGGCAGAACGACTGATTTTTGACTTGTCAGCTCGGGGATTCGATGACAGGAGAATATTAGCGTACAATATTCAAGGTTTAATTTATAAGCCTGTTTTCAGTGGGGGGGTTCCTGTCTTTTTCCGTGGCTAAACCATCTAGGCTCGTAATTTTAACAAATGTATTCGTATTTACAGATTGCGTACAGGTTTTTGTTATTTAGGCACATGAAAGTTCATATGTTCCCGAAGGCATTTTTTGCCCCAAAATGCATTTGAATAAAAAATCAAGTTCAAGTGGCTCTCCTGTGAAGTAGTGACATGTGACATACACCTAGCTTCCTGAAACGGGTCACAAATGTAGAATAAGTCGAGGGGTATGAATACTTTCTGAAGGCACTGTAAACAGACTATAAATGTCTCATTTTCTGTTTTCTTGGGAAGCTGTGATTGCTATTATACGATACAATATCAGTATTTGTTGCATTTAAAACTTGTTCAAGTCCTATAATCTACTGATTTCAGCCAGTGTATGACTGTGGATTGACTGCATTGTTTAAATTGAATTTTGGCATATTGGCAGTGAATTAAAACAGTTAACTTCTTAAGGAGCAGCAAGGTGCGCTGGGGCGCTAGCGCCCCACTCCCGACACTACCAGGTGAAATGCAAGGCGCCAAATTCAAAATCCAAAAGTTTAATGCATCAATATACAAGTGTTTCATAGTCATCAAAAGCTCTGCTTCTTGGCAATATCACAAAAAGGCTTTACGGCGAAAGCACCACATTTGATTGTTTGAGGGTAGCACCTAACATATTTTTCCCATTACCATAAATTCATAAACCATGCGGTTCACACAAAACACATTTCACAGCGAAAACAAATCAATTACCTTGTGAAGAACTTCTGCTGAGGGCTTCCCAAGTGTCCAACGAAGACAATCCATGGTTCTTTTGTTAGAAAAAGTAATGTATTATATCCATAAATCTCCGTTTGGTTGGCGCGTTATATTTTCTCTCCAAGCGTCCATTGAAACGTGAAGAGAACTCGTTCAACTTATACCTATAAACTTGTCCAAGAACAATCAAACATCATTGTAAATGTATCCTTAGGAACACTTTTATGTATAAATAGTATAATATTTCAACCGGAATATAAACTGGGCGATAAGAAAGGAAAAAACCACAGAGCGTGCCAGCCGTGAACGCACATTTACTCCTATTGACATTCTCTGTGGACACTTCCTTATTCCTCTTCTTCTCTGCTCTAAAACAGCTAAGAAGAATCAAATCACTTTCTCGAGACTGTTGACATCCAGAGGAAGCGATAGGTACTGCATTCATATGCCCTTATATGGGCATTTTCATAAGGGAGGGGTTCCAAATCTGTCAAAACCACTTTTTCCAGGACAGAAATTCCTCGGGTTTTCGCCTGCCATATCCGTTCTGTTATACTCACAGACAAAATGTTAACATTAGAAAATTCAGAGTGTTTCCTATCCAATGGTACTAAATATGTGCATATCCTATTTTCTGGGCCTGAATGGCAGGCATTTTACTTTGGGCACGCCAGGCTCTCCAAAACGGTCACCTCGTGCACTGCTCCCTAAGAAGTTAATGGAATCATTCCTCTAAAACTGGCTGGCTGGCTAGCTAACAAACATACATATTCATTATTTTACACGATCTTATCACAGCACTGGCAAACCATAGTTGACCAACTCCCTGACTAAAATGGCTGACATTTATCCCACCATAAGAAGGTTACCATTACCATTCCAGTATTCTAATTCCTAATTCTATGCTTGGTACATTTAGAGAGACAAGGCACTCGTAGCTCCCCAGACAGGCTCTCTGGCTACAGACAGTCAGTCTCTCTCGCTCTTTTTTCCCCCCTCTTGTGTGTAGATGGGTGAGATTTTTTTTTTTTATCCATTTTGAATTCCGGTTGTAACACAACAAAATACTTTATAAAATGAATCTATATTAGATACAAGTGAAGTATTAATACCCCACTTCAGTTGTTTAACTCGATGTCAACCCAAACAAGAATGCAAATCTGTTGCTTTGAAGATTCCTAAACAAAATGAAACACCTACCTTGGTGATTACCATGCAAGCCTTCCATTTCTTGTGTTTCACATTTCTTAAACTGTCAATATAATCATTGTTATTTTTTATCTTTAACAACCCTCAATTAGTCTTGTGAGTAAAGATCTAGCCTCTCAATATTTCCATTGATCACTTTGTGTGACAACAACAGCGATATGGTAATTATTACAGCTCTATAAAAGGACAACATGGCGTCTTATTCCCTGTGTAGTGCATGGCTTTGGACGAGGGTCCATAAGGCTCTGATCAAAAGTAATGCGCTATATGAGGAATAGTGTTCCATATCAGGCAAACCCTTAGTCACACTGGACAGTAAAATATAGGCGCGGTTGGTTGTTCCAGAAGAAGGCTAGGCTGTAAACAGAAACAGACTGGCTATAGGACAGTAGAAGGCTGTAAACAGACTGGCTATAGGGTAGTTCAGGAAAATGCCAGATGGGCTGGTTCTGTCTTCAGCCCATGGGCATGTCTAAATTATAATATATTTAGTTAATATCGGGGGCCTCAAGGGAAAACTTTTGCCAGTGTGGGGGCTTAGAGGAAAGTGTTTGTGCCGGTGTGTTAGAAATGCCCAGGCCAAACTTCTGATCCCAGTCCGTCCCTAATGCCCAGGCCAAACTTCTGATCCAAGTCCGTCCCTAATGCCCAGGCCGAACTTCTGATCCCAGTCCGTCCCTAATGCCCAGGCCGAACTTCTGATCCCAGTCTGTCCCTAATGCCCAGGTCGAACTTCTGATCCCAGTCCGTCCCTAATGCCCAGGCCGAACTTCTGATCCCAGTCCGTCCCTAGCTGTAGATGAGGGACTCATGGATGAGTTCCAAAGCCACAATCAATATATTTTAAGTGGTGTTGCATTGTCTATGATCCATGGTGAGAAAAATACATTGGGATCAATATGTTCTCAGGTCTCTCTGCTCGCTCCACAGCAACACTGAGAAGACCAGGATGATGAGGTTGAGAATGATTTGAAAGAAATTAGAAACCTGTTGACAGTTGTGGTGTCCAGTTGCCAATACACAGTCAATGGTTCCGGTGTAAACAGTTCAAAGCAGTGGGCGGCAATCCTATCTCCTCTGACCACAGAACCCCCAACGTAATTTTCTGTTCATTTCCTGACTATTCTACATGTTGAATCACGTTTGTTATGGTATCTTGTCAGAGCTGGTTTGCGTCGGGGTTTCATGTGTAAATAGAGGTATATCTCACCCCTTGATTACTGGCCTCGGGGTAAATATCTCAGCCCTTGATTACTGGCCTCGGGGTAAATATCTCAGCCCTTGATTACTGGCCTCGGGGTAAAAATCTCAGCCCTTGATTACTGGCCTCGGGGTAAATATCTCAGCCCTTGATTACTGGCCTCGGGGTAAATATCTCAGCCCTTGATTACTGGCCTCGGGGTAAATATCTCAGGTCTTGATTACTGGCCTCGGGGGTAAATATCTCAGCCCTTGATTACTGGCCTCGGGGGTAAATACAGTGGGGAAAAAAAGTATTTAGTCAGCCACCAATTGTGCAAGTTCTCTCACTTAAAAAGATGAGAGAGGCCTGTAATTTTCATCATAGGTACACTTCAACTATGACAGACAAAATGAGGAAAAAAAATCCAGAAAATCACATTGTAGGATTTTTAATGAATTTATTTGCAAATTATGGTGGAAAATAAGTATTTGGTCAATAACAAAAGTTTATCTCAATACTTTGTTATATACCCTTTGTTGGCAATGACAGAGGTCAAACGTTTTCTGTAAGTCTTCACAAGGTTTTCACACACTGTTGCTGGTATTTTGGCCCATTCCTCCATGCAGATCTCCTCTAGAGCAGTGATGTTTTGGGGCTGTCGCTGGGCAACATGGACTTTCAACTCCCTCTAAAGATTTTCTATGGGGTTGAGATCTGGAGACTGGCTAGGCCACTCCAGGACCTTGAAATGCTTCTTACGAAGCCACTCCTTCGTTGCCCGGGCGGTGTGTTTGGGATTATTGTCATGCTGAAAGACCCAGCCACGTTTCATCTTCAATGCACTTGCTGATGGAAGGAGGTTTTCACTCAAAATCTCACGATACATGGCCCCATTCATTCTTTCCTTTACACAGATCAGTCGTCCTGGTCCCTTTGCAGAAAAACAGCCCCAAAGCATGATGTTTCCACCCCCATGCTTCACAGTAGGTATGGTGTTCTTTGTCCTCCAAACACGACGAGTTG
>QNTS01005740.1:47675-57906 GCA_003317085.1 Hucho hucho
TATTTTGGTTTCATCTGACCATATGACATTCTCCCAATCCTCATCTGGATCATCCAAATGCTCTCTAGCAAACTTCAGACGGGCCTGAACATGTACTGGCTTAAGCAGGGGGACACGTCTGGCACTGCAGGATTTGAGTCCCTGGCGGCGTAGTGTGTTACTGATGGTAGGCTTTGTTACTTTGGTCCCAGCTCTCTGCAGGTCATTCACTAGGTCCCCCCGTGTGGTTCTGGGATTTTTGCTCACCGTTCTTGTGATCATTTTGACCCCACGGGGTGAGATCTTGCGTGGAGCCCCAGATCGAGGAAGATTATCAGTGGTCTTGTATGTCTTCCATTTCCTAATAATTGCTCCCACAGTTGATTTCTTCAAACCAAGCTGCTTACCTATTGCAGATTCAGTCTTCCCAACCTGGTGCAGGTCTACAATTTTGTTTCTGGTGTCCTTTGACAGCTCTTTGGTCTTGGCCATAGTGGAGTTTGGAGTGTGACTGTTTGAGGTTGTGGACAGGTGTCTTTTATACTGATAACAAGTTCAAACAGGTGCCATTAATACAGGTAACGAGTGGAGGACAGAGGAGCCTCTTAAAGAAGAAGTTACAGGTCTGTGAGAGCCAGAAATCTTGCTTGTTTGTATGTGACCAAATACTTATTTTCCACCATAATTTGCAAATAAATTCATTAAAAATCCTACAATGTGATTTTCTGGATTTTTTTTCCTCATTTTATCTGTCATAGTTGAAGTGTACCTATGATGAAAATTACAGGCCTCTCTCATCTTTTTAAGTGAGAGAACTTGCACAATTGGTGGCTGACTAAATACTTTTTTTCCCCACTGTATATCAAAGTTGCCTGAAGCTGAATGGAAAGTGCTATGCGCTGACCAGTGATTCAGCAGAAAATCCTCTGTGACTGTCTAATTTATATAATTTAACTTACCAGTGTGGACCCAAAACAAACACATTGTACACAATTACAAACGACCTGTTTAAAATGTTTATTACAACCATGGAGTTCTGTTGTTACTGAAGCTTATATGTCAAATAACCTGACAATGATCCACATCAAATGGGTAGACATATAATGTAAGTATGTTACGCACCAAAACACAACAATCCTTTTTTTTTGGGGGGGGGGGATGCAAACCAGTCATATGAATCACCGTTGAATCCATCTAGTTCTGATCTAATCAGATGGACGAAGGATTTCCTACAGCCTAGAATCTAGACCTTTTCCCAGTCATGAAGGACGAAGCTAGGCCCCTCTTGGTTCCCATTGGGGGAAGACTGACCTCAAGTTAGGGGGTTATATGCCAGACTCTCCTATACCACTTTTGCCCAACATGTTATACCCCAGAAGTAATGAATAAACCCATGTTTATATAACTTGTATCATTATTACAGGGCTGTGAAACCCATCGCCGAATGGCTTCAGACTGAGCATTTCTCACCATTTATTTACAGAGAGTAATTTCCTGTTTTATAACAGGAAGTGTCCGTTTATTTACAGCAGTGTGATGATTAACTATTGCTTTCTTCGGTGGAAATACAGAATATGTATGAAAATATACCTACAGCTAAATCAAGCAGATTGATGACTATTTAACCGTGTGAATCATCAGTGAAACTACAAACATTTAACCGTGTTAAAGATAATGAATACATGACAGCTAGATACAAATATTGAATAAAAAATTATTCATTCAAAAGTCAAGAGTTGTCTGTAACATGAGAAACAAACAAAGTGAGTGTGTGTATATGTGTGTAAGTGTTTGTGTGCGTGTGTGTGTGTATATGTGTGTGTATTATGGTGTGTATTACAATCAAATAGGTTCATTGATACCACAAAAGAACAACTGTATTTTTTTTAAATCTCCAATCTGGCAACATAGCCTTATATTAAATGCATTATGAAGAAAATGATGTAATGTAGTCTCTACGAAATGCGTTATGAAGAAAATTGTGTAGGCCTACTGTTGCCTACACCTTTCTGACTACAAGTGCACCAGTATCCCAAGGTATTAAGTGAAAACAAGCATAGAAAACAGTATTGGCATTAATTTTAGAAAACAACACTGTAAGGCTACTATTATATTGTAATTATTTCGGTGAACAACCTGGTTGATTTACAATATTGGGGTTGCGAACACGTTTGTTTTTATATAAATAAATGTGGGACACAGAAAAAAGGCAGTACAGAACACCATTGCCCATCATGCATTGCTCTAATAACTTTAGCCCCCCATTTTTCTATGAATGAAGTCGCACAGAAATGTGTCTGTTCACATGAATTTAAGACACACAAAAACACACAAAATCTTCTGAAATACATTTTGTACATATTTGCCCGAATTGAGTGTGAGATTGTGTTGGAATCTCCCACAGTCCCTTCAATTCCAATTCAACACTGACTCACACACACACACACAGGCAGTAGATTTCTCTTAAATTACACTTCAACAATGACTGGACTGTAAACAGTGATTGTGAGGGACTTTTACTTTCAGAATGACCCAGTCCCATTGCTTCATGTGGTTTACAGGAAGCGTTGGCCCTCCTTATAGGAAAGACTCAGAGGCTGTGGCCTGTGTGTGGAGCATGGGGTGACTTGACAGTGTCTGCAAAAGGGATGGACGTTCTTAGCGTAGTAATTTAAAACCACAAAAATTGCTATCATACTAAAAGTGAAACTATAAGGTGTTAAGAGCAGCAGGTTTTCTTACCTCTTGTTCTGCATGGGGTGGTGGACCCACTGCAGCGACAGACAATGACACTAGCCTATTTTACAGAAGAGGCCGTCTGGCAGATTAGAAGTTAAATCGAGAATTCTGACTCACAAAAAAATCCCATGGGATTTATCACTAGAGTAGAGGGTAGAGGGTGTAGGGGCTGTTATCATTGTCTAACATAGTCTGGCTCCATTCCAAAAGGGTTCTGCAGCTGTCCATATAGGATAACCCTTTTTGGTTCCAGGTAGAACTCATTTGGGTTCCATGTAGAACCTTCTGCGGAAAGGGTTCTATATGGAACCTAAAAGGGTTCTACCTTGAACCAAAATGGTTCTAGCTGGAACCAAAAGGGGCTCTTCAAACAGTTATCTGATGGGGACAGCCAAAGAACTCTCATAGGTTCTAGACAGCATATGGAGTGTATATGCTGTACGTCAAAGTTCTCAGTAAGGAAGTTATTTCAAAGAACAGCTAACTTCACTTCTCTTGGCCAGAACACTTCTCACATCTAGTTGCCAATAATGTGAGGAGTAGGAACACATACCTTGCGTAATACTGTAAAACACAATATGATCCCCCCCTCCACCATGTGCTTTTACAGTAGGTTAATAGTGAAGACCTATGTGTCAATCTCACTGTTGTTTCACATCTTCATACAGACTCCTGTATATTTCTCTTTAGGTTCTATCTACGTCATTTTAACTGAAAAGAGATCAGGCTGTTTTGTCTGACTAAGTTTGGTTGACTTATACTTTGCTCATGTATTTTGACAGTTGGCAAAGTAGAGAGTGAGTGTTGTGTATAATATACTGTAGCTGTCTCTTGGTGACGACACAACAAGTAAACCTTTTTTCCCCTGTTTCATAAAACCTATTCTTTTTATTGTTGATTTATTCATACACATTGAAGGAAACAATTAACACTTTTGTTCAAGAAGACAGCAATATTGTAAACCAAAAAGAACACTTCAACAGTTAAACCAAGGCAAGTCGCCCTGTAGTCAACAGTCACGTGTCCCATCTCATAGTTAAAACTATTCAGACAGGGACTGTAGTGCATTCCAAAATGGCATCCTATTCCCTCTATAATGCACTACTATCTGACCAGAGCCCCTTTTGGACCATAGTCAAAAGAAGTGCACTACAGGGATTAGGGTTGCCCGGCTACCCATCCATATCGGTCCGGACCAACTAACATTTATTCTCCGCCATGAGTTTAGATTCGCCTCCCTCCCTCCCCCTCCCCCCCAAAATGACAATCATTTACTGAATCTTCGCTATGTTGTCAACTTTCAGAAGAGCCTCGTTTATACATGAGTCGTTTGTTCCAGATCTTGTCTACGTTCTGAATGCGCCCACATTTACAGAAATGTTTCTACACATGGTATTAAAATGCATTACTGTCCACTGTGTCTGCATTGTGACCAGATTTTCCTGGTCTCTTTCTCTATAAAACATATATTCTTAAAAAATAATATGTATTTATTTATTGTAAGACACATTGCTGTAATCAGTCAATTGTGCCACCTGTCAATGATTTTAGAGGGTGGAATAATGATGATTTAAAAGATCAGGACGGTTATAAACAGGGCTAATGTGTAGCATCTTGTCTACCTTACATGGTTGTATCCAAACCCTTTCAAAATAGACACTGTAAAGTAAACCATGTCATACTGTATCTAAACCCTTTCAAAATACACACTGTAAAGTAAACCATGTTATACTGTATCTAACCCCTTTCAAAATAGACACTGTAAAGTAAACCATGTCATACTGTATCTAAACCCTTTCAAACAGACACTGTAAAGTAAACCATGTCATACTGTATCTAAACCCTTTCAAAATAGACACTGTAAAGTAAACCATGTCATACTGTATCTAAACCCTTTCAAAATAGACACTGTAAAGTAAACCATGTTATACTGTATCTAACCCCTTTCAAAATAGACACTGTAAAGTAAACCACGTTATACTTTATCTAAACCCTTTCAAACAGACCCTGTAAAGTAAACCACGTTATACTGTATCTAAACCCTTTCAAACAGACACTGTAAAGTAAACCATGTCATACTGTATCTAAACCCTTTGAAACAGACACTGTAAAGTAAACCATGTTATACTGTATCTAAACCCTTTCAAACAGACACTGTAAAGTAAACCATGTTATACTGTATCTAAATCCTTTTTATGTGCTGATAAACTCTTATCTTTGGCTTGATCATGAGGGGGTCAGGTGCTTACAATGAACATCAGGAAATATCTCTCTGTTAGTTATCTTTGCACTCCAAATACCTGTGATAGTGCCTTTAAAATGTTATCATGGCTTTAGCCTAACAAATCACAGGGATAACTGGACAATCCCAACCCCAATACAGCATCACATTACAGACTACAGTGCTAGTAGATTCTACTGCTTGACATTCCTTTACTCACATTGGCTTAATTACTGAAATGAATACAGTCTCAGAAACACGTGTTAAAACATTCTCCCCAAAAGAGGAATAGTTTCAGGAATGAAAGATCCACACACAGCTCTGATTGAATTTAGACACACCCTCCGTGGTCCCATCAACAACTTTTTTTTTTTATATCCGTATTACACTGGAAAATAAATATGTGACCGTAAAACATACGAATACTATTTCACTGATATCGACACAAACGACTTTACACAACAAAGAGTAGTGTTCCTAAGTACACACACCTACTTCAGTACAACAAAAATAATATTACACCCCCCCCCCTCCTCCTCCCCTCCCACCATCAAAATCCACCTCAATAAATAATGTACAGTATGGAACTAGAAGAATTACACTAACATGAAAATCTTGAACTTTAGGAACGTTGATTACATTTTGTACAAAAATATAATTATTAGTGACTTCAAAAGCCTTATTCAAGTTTGAAAAATACATATTTTCCTTGAAGATCCCAAAAAAACGATTTGACAGATTCTTATTATTTTTTTTCTCTCTCTCTCTCTCTCTCTCTCTCTCTCTCTCTCTCTCTCTAGATTGATGTGAATAAAGTAAAGACATACATAATTATAATGAACTATACATGTATATGTATAGAAATATAGGAAAGTAACTTCAGTGCACCGAATACGTAATAGAATGTCGACACATTTAAAAAAATATATAAATGTGTCGGCAATCAAGAAAAGACGGTATTCTTTACGTTTCGGTCACTGCAGTAAGGTTTTTTGTTTTTGACATAGTAATTAAAGCTCTTCTGATATGATTTACCTACTAGATCGACAATCACATTTGCACTGTTAAAAAAAAGAGAAAAATATCAAATAGTTTCCATTTCTACACTGTGCAGAGTCCATGTTGAGACCACAGATACATTTCAGACAAGATTTCATGTTTTGATTTATGTGCAATATATTGTATTTCCCCCCCCCCCCAAAAAAAATGTAAACGAGACACTAAATCCATCCTGTGCAGTTGACACAGAAAAAATAAATATCAGAGATACATTTTGCATAAATAAATTCCTCCAGAAGTGTTGTAAAATAAAAAAAATGAAAGTAATCGTCTAGTTTTGATCAAAAGCCCTTGTCTCGTTACTTCAGTCTGGCTTGCTGCATTCTCAAGAAGCCTCTTCCTTTTCTGTTGTCCAACCGTGTGTCTGTCTGTCTGTCTGTCTGTCTGTCTATTAACACAGCAAGTTCATTTACAATGTCTCTGAAAATGTATTTCTGCCACAGTGTAGTTCAGGTTAACACAGCGCTGACACACAATGTATATAATATATAATATGTTACCACATTGAACAATATATTAGTCCATCAGTGGAGTACTGCAGCAACCGCGAGGTTGAGAGAAAACGTTTGTTGTTTTAAAGCAAATTTCCTGCAATTCTAAACATATTGCCATGGAGCAAAGATTTAAATGTTTTATTATTTTTTTAACCTTTATTATAAACTAGGCAAGTCAGTTAAGAACAAATTCTTATTTACAATGACGGGCTACACCGGCCAAACCCGGGCCAATTCTGCGCCGCCCTACGGGACTCAAAATCACAGCCGGATTGTGTTACAGCCCGGATTCGAACCACGGTGTCTGTAGTGACGCCTCTAGCACTGAGATGCAGCGCCTTACACCGCTGCGCCACTCTGGAGCCCCATTAGAAACATTTGCAGTGGTATAGATGATCTCCTGCTATTCTACACATTTTGCCATGAGGCTGAAATAAAATGTGGCGGTTTTACAGCTAAATCCTGTAATTCTCAAACAAAATAAATTATCTACAACACATCACATCCAATAGATTTGATCAACATGGTGATACTCTGATCAATTGGTTTTTTTTTTTGTGTGTGTGAAAAAGCCAATCTTAATTTCGCTTTACTTCAAAATAGAGTTTACAGTGAGTAACACACAATGTTCTCCTAGTACCATCATTTGTCATTTTGAAATTGTTTTAAAAGTCAAAACTCAGTAAAAGTTTACTTCTGATTCTACTCAAATGTTTAACTGGCAAAAAATACTACGGTAATGACAGTATGACAAACCGTAGAGCAGCCTTTGAAATGTCTTCTGAAATCATAAGAGAGAGAGAGATCACCTTTCAGAATGTAGGAATTGTGACATGTTTGTCTACCCTACAGGGAACCCTGAATGTTTCATACTCTCTCAGTTATTAGAATTCCTGTTTATCACAAACACCTTGGATCTACAGAACTGTAATACTAGAGGCACAATGTCCTCCACTCCTCACTCTCCTATGGTTGCCTGGTTATGTACAAGGGTCAGTGTTGTAGAGCACAGTCTTCAGTCTAGTACTCTGCTGTGTGTGTGTGTGTGTGGTTGAATGTGCTCCTATTGTGCACAGATACTTTGGTCACTGTCGGGACTGTGAGAGGACAAAATAAAAGTAGAAAGGTGTCCCACGTTCTTCTCTTGTTGCACTTCTACTTCAACTCAAAGTGTCTGTAGAGGTTAGAAAGGTGTGATTCTCCCTTCGCACGTAGTTAGCATAGAGAGGTGGGATTCTCCCCAACCACTCATGTAGTTAGCATCCTTTATTTACCCTCACAACACCCATCATTTACCTTGTAGAGGTACTAATTCCTTTAGAGAGGACTGACTCAGAGCAACAGAAAACCACCCTCCTCATCCCTGTACAGTACAGTCCGTTGATCAGCAGCTGGTGCTCTCCCTCTCCCCGGTGCTCTTGGACTGCAGGGCTGCTGAGCTGACTGCTATTTGGCAGCCGTTGGTGACGTGATTCATGACTTTCTGTTTGAGCTGGGCCACCTGTTCCCTCAGGACCGAGGCGGTGGAGGTCAGGTCACAGTTCTGGGTCTTCAGGACCTTCACCTTCTCCTCCAGCCTGGAGATCCGCTCCAGCTTCCTCTTACGACACTTAGACGCCGCAATCCGGTTACGCAGTTTCTTCCTCTCGGCCTTGATCCTCTCCTGGGTCTCCAGGTCGATGGGAGAGAGGGAGGGAGGAGAGGAGGTGGGGTCCCCGGAAGGGTGACGTACCTCTGGGACAGTCTGAGGGGCGTCCAAACTCCTGTTGTGGGGATGGTGGGGCCCCTGGCCTCCGGGTCCGTGGGGGCCGTGGCATGGGTAGCCGCTGGGCATCTGGCCCCCTGGGTAGGATGATGATATATGGTTGGGGTGGTTCGGGTTGTAGCTGCTGAGGTTGGTATAGACGGGCAGGTCTCCTGCAGACATGATGTTCCTCTGGTAGGGGCCTTGCATAGAGGAGGAGGGGGACATGGGAGCTCCAACCAGCTGGTTCTGTTTATGGAGATCCGCCAGGGCTTTGACGAACCCATCGGCAAAACCCTCCTGTTCGTTAGTGGCGTTGTTCCGGTACATGAAGGGGTTACCTCCGTTAGGGTTGGGGACAGGAGACGTCGTCACCAAGCCCTGGTTAGACTGGATGATGAGGTGCTCGAGGTCAGGGGAGGCCAGCTTCAGAAGGTTCATATCTGACAAGCCGCCAGGCATTAACGAGCTGTTTGTGTTGCTGTTAATCCCTCCCAGATTATTAGGATTGATATTGCAGTTGCTCCCCGGCTGGCTTTGTAACAGTTTCAGGCCAGAGCTGCTGTGGGAACCGCCTGAGAAGTTATGTGCCACCTTCTTACTCATCATCTTGTGGCCCTGGTAACGTTCGTAATCTGCATGGTGTTGTCCAAAGTTGTGTGGAACACCTGGAGCTTCATCGTGGTAGAAAGGGGTTTCCATTTTACCCGTCATTGACACCAGGGAGACAGAATCTTCATAATCTGATTATCATATAGAGGTTGAAGTGTTCCACCTTGACATTAACTGTGAAGATTTAAGATTTTTTTTGTTCAAAATATTCCCGTATGAAATCTGCCACCTGTAAGAGTAAAAATAAACGTTGGATATTATAAATGTAATATGTAATTTGAAAACAAAATCATACAGTAGGCTACATACGTGATAGAACTTTGTATTGACATGATATGATATACATGACTTCTATGGCTACAGGAATACAAAACCCAGTTTCTCTTTCGCTCAACAGTCAAGAGCAACAAGCAGCGAACCTCTCTCGAACCGTCCGCGGTTTGTAGCCTAATTGTTGAGCGTTCGCGTGTAATGGTGTGTCAATCACAATTCATACATTATCGCTTCCGTGGAGCACAACCTTACCAATGAATGACAATGAAAGAAACTCTCTTGGTTCATAGTATATATTGGCTTGCTAGGCTACTATTTACAGTTCTTTAATAGTTTCATCCTGTTCTGAGACGGGTTTGTCATGCCAAGTCTCCTGGATGAATAGCACGGCACGCAGTTGGACATTGTCACCACACTAGTTGATCATACGGTAGGCTACATTATCATGACCCCAATTGCAAGTATGGCGATAAGGTAATAATGTTGTTGAAATATACATACAATGTCTCACGTCTCACAACGATGACAGGAAAGCCCGTTCAGTGCGACGACTAGTTGATTAGCCTAACCACAAACGTTACGTTTCGAGAAATAACGTCCCCGTGAAACAATCCAGTGACTCAACTCCGGCGATTCGAGTTAATCACACACCGATCAACCGTGACACAGAATTACCATCCATCGTACGGTAGATGTTACCCACACGCACGCTGCCTGTGAGTCGGTCGAGTGTGTGTGTGTGTGTGTGTGTGTGTGCGTGCGTGCGTGTGTGTGTGCACAGATGATCTATTCAAAATTAATACGATATCCGTGCGTTAAACAAAAAAATCTTCCGACAAAATGCAGGAGGAAAAATTCATATAATCCAGTTTATTCTCTGTAAACTGACATTTGACATAGGAGAAATCGGGCTTCTCTTCCTTCTGCTGCTTACTCTCGTTTCCTCGTCTGAGCTGCAAATCCACTGTCAGTTGTACTGTGGGGTTTTCTGCTTGGTCGATTACTAATACCATACGCCTCTCTCTCTCTCTCTCTCTCTCTCTCTCTCTCTCTCTCTCTCTCTCTCTCTCTCTCTCTCTCTCTCTCTCTCTCTCTCTCTCTCTCTCTGTC
>QNTS01005740.1:67817-85294 GCA_003317085.1 Hucho hucho
GTGTGTGTGAGTGTGTGTGTGTGTGTGTGTGTGTGTGTGTGTGCCTGTTTTGTGCCACACCTGCGTTGCGATCTTTTGTTTTTTTTTTGTTAGTTGCACTTTATAAATTATATATGTACACTGGAACCCTCGCTGCATCTTGGTCCGCTACATATGAAGATCGTGACACCTGGCATCTCACCATACATCTGCCTGTAGTTATTGAACTCCACCTGCAGGAGGTTTGTTTGTTGTGATGGAGGTCTGATGAATTAGGCAGGTCTGATGCTGAAAAATAAAGGACATTCTTCACCCATATTTTTTTTTTTTGCAACAACAACAAAACAAAAAAAAGTAGTGTGTAGTTCCAGGAGGTACACACTGGTTGAATCAACATTGATTCCACATCATTTCAATGAAATTACGTTGAACCAACGTGGAGTAGACGTTGAATTGACGTCTGTGCCCAGTGGGTAGCTACACCAACCACATGACAAAAAACTACTGAAAACATTAACCAAGATTTAAATTTAGTTCAGCTAGCACCAAGCCTCTGCAAAATGTAATAAACATGTCAACTATGTAAAAACCGAATGTAGTTCACTACTCTCCAACACTGCTGGTTGTGCTCGCAGGTTGTTTTCTATTCTCTGGGAAAATAAATAGGTAGAAGTAATAACATCTACAGTACAAGAATGATAAGGTACTCCATATCAGACCTGAGGGCAGCCAGGGGGAGTGCAGTTTTGTTCTCCGACCATGTTTTGTCTCATCAAATTGATTAAATCTTATCCAGCAAAAGGCCAGTTTGGGACCGAGCAGATCTACCAACCAGATGCAAATAGTAAAGGTCTTGGGTCTGAATATGTGGTACAGTTTTCTATGTAAATTCCTAGATCCACAAATTGTTTAGGAACATAACCCTGCCATGACAAAAGCCCTCTATGGATGTGAATTCCTAGATCCACGTAATGTTTAGGAACATAACCCTGCCATGACAAAAGCCCTCTATGGATGAGAATGCCCATCCATGTTGACGACAGCTAAACTGTGTGATTAGGGCTAAACAAGTGAACTTAACAATCAATTTACATTTAACTGTTTACCAACCAAGAATGGACCCTTGGCGCCTGGGGGTGCAAAGCTTTGCAGGCTGGGACACTCGAATGAGTATGTTATGTTACGGTTTTGGTATCGTTACATAAGACATGGTTACGCAAAGCAAAAAACAAAAGTATGATGGCTGGGCGTATAAGGCGATTTTTAGGAATCCAAAGGTTGCGAGTTCAAATCTCATTACGGGCAAACATTAGCATTTTTAGCTAATTAGAAACTTTTCAACTACTTACTACTTTTTAGCTACTTTCTAACTACTTAGCATGTTAGCTAACCCTTCCCCTAACCCTAACCTTAATCTAACTCCTAACCTTAACCCTAACCTTAACCCTAATCCTTAGCCTAGCTAACATTAGCCACCTAGCCCCCTAGCTAGAATTCGTAAGATATCAGATATGTTTTGCAAATACGTAAGCTATTGTACATTTAGCACATTCGGAACACATACTACAAATTGCAATTCGGAACATATTATACGAAATGGAAGATGGACATCCGCAAATGAATACATACAAGACAAAACATAACATATCATACTAAATGGACAGAACAATACGAAATGCTCTAAAACCAGGTTAGGCTTTGAGGTTGTGGCTTCACTATTCAAGCAGGCAGCTTCCTCTGAGTCCATAGGTTCAGGAATGTCATCTGAAAAGTATAAGTATGTTTGTATATTGTATATTGTATATTGTATATAAGTCGGACACTCAGCTACATGTTTGACGTTAGCTGAAGTCCACAGCGTTGGCCTTCCATGGATGTTTACACGACAAGTTATGGACCCTGGTTCACGTCTCGTGCCGTGCTCACTCTCACACTTTACAGCTAGCTACATTGAAGACATTGGTAGCTAGCTAGATAGTAGTTTCGCTAAAAACAATGTATTACTGTGCTGAATATCGCTGTCTGATCCACTTTTGTTCTTGTGGTCTTTTATCTTTTTTACATTCTTGTTTGAGTTTCTTGTTTTACTGACCGATGGATTCCTCTCGGGAATATATATCCAATACAATATCCAATGTTTTTTGGAAACATTTTTTTCCTTCCTGGTGGAAGAACCCAGTTGCCTCTGGATGCTGGAGTCTGCCCGGATGCTCAAAAGCCCTTGGAAATATCAACCTGACCAATTTGCTGCTTCCATTATAAATAGCATAGCTCTAGAGTTATTTGTTAGTGTAGCTCTACCAGGCGTAGTCAGATTGACCTTCTCTTATCAAAATGGGGACAGTGACTTCGTACATGAGTATTAACAACATGCACAACACTGTGACGTCATTGCGTGAGACCAATCATTGACTCAGCCATTTGTTACCCCACCCACCAGGCCTACTTGATCGGATGTCAGTACCAGATATCAAACGAGGCTGAAAATCACGCTTGGTTTCAGGAATCAAGTGGACCATGGACAAAGGGAAATGAAATAGGAACCGTGATATTCACCGCATTGGCACTGCCCTGCACGGGAACTGTGAGGGAGAGAGGTAGAGAGGAGGTGAGCAGGTTTTTACACTATAGGCCTACTTTGTTGGACTCTCTGGACTCACCCCTCTGGATCTCTTAAGGTATTTTTCACCAGGCAGCAGAGAAAAGCAGGTTCTATTACACACAGTGAGGGTTGAGGACAGTGTCAATGCCATCAGCAACAACACAGATTGCGTCCCATACGGCACCCTTTTCCTCTTTATAGTACACTACTTATAGGACCCTGGATAAAACAAGTGCACTATATAGGGAATAAGGTGCAATTTGGGGCGAACCCACAGATGCCCTCTACTCCTCTACTCTACCCCAGCACCACACTGCAGATGGGGCCAGGGGGAGTCGTGCCTGGCTGCCTGGCTGGCTGTAGAAGCTGTGTTGTTGTCCAGTCCAACTGCATTAGTATAGTTAGACCATCTGAAGGTGAACTGCTCTAGGATATTATTTAACCTTTGTGAAGTTGAATACCTGGCAGGACTGGACTGCATTTATAATGACCATTATGTGTGCATCCCAAATTGCACCCGATTCCTTATATAGTGCACTACTTTAGACCAGAGCTCCGTGGACCACTATTCCCTATATAGTGCACTACTTTAGACCAGAGCCCTATGGAACTCCATTCCCTACATAGTGTACTACTTTAGACCAAAAGTAGTGCACTATAAATGGAATAGGGTGCCCTTTGGAATGCAAGGTCAGTCAAGATGAAAAGGTGTTTCCTGCTTCAGAAAATGACTGAAGATCTGGATCTGGGATGTGATACATTCATTCAGACAGAACAGATAGACTATTGTTTCATTCAGACAGAACAGATAGACTATTGTTTCATTCAGACAGAACAGATAGACTATTGTTTCAGTCAGACAGAACAGATAGACTATTGTTTCATTCAGACAGAACAGATAGACTATTGTTTCAGTCAGACAGAACAGGTAGACTATTGTTTCATTCAGACAGAACAGATAGACTATTGTTTCAGTCAGACAGAACAGATAGACTATTGTTTCATTCAGACAGAACAGATAGACTATTGTTTCATTCAGACAGAACAGATAGACTATTGTTTCATTCAGACAGAACAGGTAGAGACTATTTACACTCACTCTCTAAACATCCAACCCTTACACACAAGCACACACACTCACACAAGCACACACACGCACAGACACAGACACACACACAGGGGCTGATTGGCTCTCTGGCAAATCTGGAAGATGCCAGCTGTGCTGGACCATTTTTTAGCAGGGTGGACTGGTAGAAATTGAAAATTAAACGTAGATATTTTATTTGGGGGAAAAAGAGAACAATGCAACCGACGGCTCATGGGCCTGTTCATATGTTTTTTGATCTAGCCAATGGCTATACCTTTCTCTGTTTATATAATCTAACAGCTTTATTTATTGGGCCATTGCAGTGGGGAACAGACCCTAGATGGTCTGGTTTGAAGTCAAACAAGCAAAACAGTTAGCCAGCCCTTTTATATTTTAGTCATTTAGCAGACGATCTTATCCAGAGCGACTTACAGTAGTGAGTGCATACATTTTCATACCTTTTCTCCCATAATGGTCCGCCTTGGGAATCAAACCCACAACCCTGGCATTGCAAACGTCATACCACAATGCTCTACCAACTGAGCCTCACAGGGCTCATTTCTACTGAAGTTGCCGAAATAACCGGTAGAAAATGTAAAGTGGGTGCGGAGAAAATAAAAAAAAAACTCATTCGGAAAGTATTCAGACCCCTTGACTTCTTCCACATTTTGTTACGTTACAGCCTTATTCTAAAATAGATCAAATACATAAAAAATCTCAGCAATCTACCCCAAATACCTTATAATGACAAAGCGAAAACAGATTTTTTTGAATTTGTTGCCAATTAATATAAATATATTTTTTTATGTAGGTATTCAGACCCTTTTCTATGAGACTCGAAATTGAGCTCAGGTGCATCCTGTTTCCATTGATCATCCTTGAGATGTTTCAACAACTTGATTGGAGTCCACCTGTGGTAAATTCAATTGATTGGACATGATTTGGAAAGGCACACACCTGTCTATATAAGGTCCCACAGTTGACAATGCATGTTAGAGCACAAACCAAGCCATGTGGTAGAAGGAATTGCCCGTAGAGCTCATTCTTAAATGGAAGATGTTTGGAACCACCAAAACTAGACCACCAAGAACCCGATGGTCACTCTGACAAAACTCTATAGAGTTCCTGTGTGGAGATTGGATAACCATCTAGAAGTACAACCATCTCTGCAGTTTGACCAAAGGCACCCAAAGACTCTCAGACCATGAGAAACAAGATTCTCTGGTCTGATGAAACCAAGATTGAACTCTTTGACCTGAATGCCAAGCATCACGTCTGGAGGAAACCTGGCACAATCCCTACGGTGAAGCATGGTGGTGGCAGCATCATGTTGTGGGGACGTTTTTCAGCGCAGGGACTGGGAGACTAGTCAGGATCGAGGGAAAGATGAACGGAGCAAAGTACAGAGACATCCCTGATTAAAACCTGCTCCAGAGCGCTCAGGACCTCGGACTGGGGCGAAGGTTCACCTTCCAACAGGACAACGACCCTAAGCACACAGCCAAGACAATGCAGGAGTAGCTTCGGTACAAGTCTCTGAATGTCCTTGAGTGGTCCAGCCAGAGCCCGGACTTGAACCCGATCAAACATCTCTGAAGAGACATGAAAATAGCTGTGCAGCGACGCTCCACATCCAACCTGACAGAGCTTGAGAGGATCTGCAGAGAGGAACAGGAGAAACTCCCCAAATACAGGTGTGCCAAGCTTGTAGCGTCATACCCAAGAAGACTCGAGGCTGTAATCGTTAACAAAGGTGCTGAGGGGTCTAAATACTTATGTAAATGTATTATTATTATTATTATTATTATACATTTGCAAAAATAAAAAATAAACAGTTTTTTTGCTTTCTCATTATGGAGTATTGTGTGTAGATTTATGAGGATTTAAAAAAAAACTTTTTTATTCCATTTTAGAATAATAAAATGTGGAAAAAGTCAAGGGGTCTGAATGGTTTCCGAGTGTATATATACTGAGTTCCTGGATGTTTTGGCTGAATATGTTGCCTATTAATTATAGGCTTAATGAATCCTTAATTTAGGGGGGTATATATATATCAGGCACTCATTTGCATATGTTAGGCTAGAACATTTATTAGGTAAATGTAGGCCTATTGAATGGTAGAATTTATTCAAGTTCATCATACGAAAGGGAAAATACCTATTGGGTAGCACTTTATAATATAGGGGTTATAAAGGGATTCCGGAAATATCCGTGATAGTCCAAGTATGGTGAACGCTCTGGTGTGAAATGGTAACCGTAATATCTTTGGTTGGTGAAACAGTGAAGGAGTTATCCTCTTACAATGCTGAATGTTTTGGTTTTCATACCCCACCATTCATTGACTGAACATATTAAACAAATTGTGGAATCTTCTCTTGTGTATGTAGTGATGAGTACCCAATACTAAGTATCTCTAAGATCTGAGTGAACTCTCAAATCATCTATTGATTTACCCACATGCATCACTGCTAAAGGTATACCTTACTTTAAAGTGAGAGATCTATTAGCATCGCCACCATGGGGCACTCTGTTCCCAACATTGACATCAGCAAACCGCTCACCTACACGACGCCATACACTACACGCTGTCTGCCATCTGCCCGGTATAGTTGAAACTTAGGATTCATCCGTGAAGCGCACACTTCTCCAGTGTGCCAGTGGCCATCAAAGGTGAGCATTTGCCCACTGAAGTCGGTTACGACCCCGAACTGCAGTCAGGTCAAGACCCTGGTGAGGACAATGAGCACACAGATGAGCTTCCCTGAGACGGTTCCTGACAGTTTGTGCAAACCCACAGTGTCATCAGCTGTCCGGATGTCTGGTATCAGATGATCCCGCAGGGCAAGAAGACGGAATGTGGAGTCCCTGGGCTGGTGTGGTTACACGTGGTCTGATGTTGTGAGGCCGGTTGGACGTACTGCCAAATTCTCTAAAATGATGTTGGAGGCGGCTTATGGTAGGGAAATTAACATTCAATTCTCTGGCAAAAGCTTTGGTGGACTTTCCTGCAGTCAGCATGCCAGTTGCACGCTCCCTCAAAACTTGAGACATGTGGTATTGTTATGTGACAAAAATGCACATTTTAGAGTGGCCTTTTATTGTCACCAGCACAAGGTGCACCTGTGTAATGATCATGCTGTTTAATCAGCTTCTTGAGATGCCACACCTGTCAGGTTGATGGATTATCTCGGCAAAGGAGAAATGCTCACTAACAGGGATGTAAACAAATTTGTTCACATCATTTTAGAGAAATAACCTTTTTGTGTGTATGTAAAATTTCTGTGATATTTTATTTTAGGTCATGAAATATGGGACCAACACTTTACATATTGTGTTTATATTTTACTTCAGTATATTTAAAATACAACAAAGTCCCTTTCTGTGTCTTCATCTGTTTCTTTCTTGTTAAGCATTTTACATACGTGGAGTCTTAGACCGTATGGGAATCTGAGGGAGAGAAGATGAATTTATGACAGTTGAGCATAGACACTCTAGTTACACATAAATCAACTATCATCATTATCATCATTTAGGCTTATCCACTGCTAGCTAATAATAATAATAATAACAATAGCTAGTGTTTTACATTACTTATTAACACTAATAGCTATTTACCACTGATTAAATGTGTTAGCTGGCTAGTTATCAACATTTTTGGCTAGCTAGCTAGTAAGTTCGTTTTAAAATAGGAACCACCAGTGTGCTGACAAAGGGTTCAAATGTTAGATAACACGCTAGCTAACGTGCTAATCCAAAAAAGCTAGCTAAACAAATTGCATGGAAATTCTGGCATGTTCGATGTTTGATAGCTAGCTGGCAGCTACATTTTGCTAGCTAGCTAGCTGGCAGCTACATTTTGCTAGCTAGCTAGCTGGTGAAGCTAATTAGTCGGCAAACGTGATCCACTTAGCTAGCTAACTATATCATGCAAAATATTATCATGTGTTAAATCGGCTAGCAGACTTTTTATATAAAAAAATACTTTTTAATATTCATACGTCCATACTGATTCTTCACGATGAACTGTCACATGATGTCAGTGGTTGCAGTCCAAACTCAAAGTAGACAGCCCTCGGCCGTAAACCCTCATCCCTTGAATGATGTTTTACATCGTCACATCCGAGTGTACCTTGAATGTCCCTTGCCCAAGCGAGGTAGAGTGATGATCGAAGAGACAACATCCTTGGTGGAAATCTTGAAATTGAGCTTAAAAACAACCAACCTAAAGCTATGACTGTACCTAGCAAGCTAACCTAGCTAGCTAGCACTCATGTCAGGTAGTTAGCTAGCTACAGTGACCCATAGCTGGCTATCTTTTTTTATTTATTGTTTATTTCCTCTTTATTTAACCAGGTAGTTCTATATGATGTCATAATACACCTTTATTTAACCAGGTAGTTCTATATGATGTCATAATACACCTTTATTTAACCAGGTAGTTCTATATGATGTCATAATACAGGTAGGCAAGTTGAGAACAAGTTCTCATTTACAACTGCGACCTGGCCAAGATAAAGCAAAGCAGTTCAACACATACAACAACACAGAGTTACACATGGAATAAACAAACATATAGTCAATAACACAATAGAGAAAAAAAAGAAAGAAAAAAAGAAAGTCTATATACAGTGTGTGCTAATGGCGTGAGGAGGTAAGGCAATAAATAGGCCATAGTAGCGAAGTAATTACAATTTGGCAAATTAACACTGGAGTGATAGATGAGCAGATGATGATGTGCAAGTAGAAATACTGGTGTGCAAAAGAGCAGAAAAGTAAATAAAAACAGTATGGGGATGAGGTAGGTAGATTGGGTGGGCTATTTACAGATGGGCTGTGTACAGCTGCAGCGATCGGTTAGCTGCTCAGATAGCTGATGTTTAAAGTTAGTGAGGGAGATATAAGTCTCCAGCTTCAGCGATTTTTGCAATTCGTTCCAGTCACTGGCAGCAGAGAACTGGAAGGAAAGGCAGCCAAATGAGGTGTTGGCTTTGGGGATGACCAGTGAGAAATACCTGCTGGAGCGCGTGCTACGGGTGGGTGTTGTTATCGTGATCAGTGAGCTGAGATAAGGCGGAGCTTTACCTAGCATGGACTTATAGCCAGTGGGTCTGGCGACGAATATGTAGCGAGGCCAGCCAACGAGAGCGTACAGGTCGCAGTGGTGGGTAGTATATGGGGCTTTGGTGACAAAATGGATGGCACTGTGATAGACTGCATCCAGTTTGCTGAGTAGAGTATTGGAAGCTATTTTGTAGATGACATCGGCAAAGTCGAGGATCGGTAGGATAGTCAGTTTTACTAGGATATGTTTGGCGGCGTGAGTGAAGGAGGCTTTGTTGCGAAATAGGAAACCAATTCTAGATTTAATTTGGGATTGGAGATGTTTAATATGAGTCTGGAAGGAGAGTTTACAGTCTAGCCAGACACCTAGGTATTTGTAGTTGTCCACATATTCTAATTCGGAACCGTCCAGAGTGGTGATGCTAGTCGGGCAGGCGGGTGTGGGCAGCGAATGGTTAAAAAGCATGCATTTGGTTTTACTAGCATTTAAGAGCAGTTGGAGGCCACGGAAGGAGTGTTGTATGGCATTGAAGCTTGTTTGGAGGTTAGTTAACACAGTGTCCAAAGAAGGGCCAGATGTATTCAGAATGGTGCTGTCTGCGTAGAGGTGGATCAGGGAATCACCAAAAGCAAGAGCGACATCGTTGATAAATACAGAGAAAAGAGTCAGCCCGAGAATTGAACCCTGTTGTACCCCCATAGAGACTGCCAGAGGTCCGGACAACAGGCCCTCCGATTTTACACACTGAACTCTGTCTGTAAAGTAGTTGGTGAACCAAGCGAGGCAGTCATTTGAGAAACCAAGGCTCTTGAGTCTGCCGATAAGAATACGGTGATTGACAGAGTCGAAAGCCTTGGCCAGGTCGATGAAGATGGCTGCACAGTACTGTCTTTTATCGATGGCGGTTATGATATCGTTTAGTACCTAGAGCGTGGCTGAGGTGCACCCGTGACCAGCTCGGAAACCGGATTGCACAGTGGAGAAGGTACGGTGGGATTCGAAATGGTCAGTGATCTGTTTATTAACTTGGCTTTCGAAGACTTTAGAAAGGCAGGGCAGGATGGACATTGGTCTAAAACAGTTTGGGTCTAGAGTGTCACCCCCTTTGAAGAGGGGGATGACCGCGGCAGCTTTCCAATCTTTGGGGATCTCGGACGATATGAAATAGAGGTTGAACAGACAGCAACAATTGCTGCGAATAATTTCAGAAAGAGAGGGTCCAAATTGTCTAGCCCAGCTGATTTGTACGGGTCCAGGTTTTGCAGCTCTTTCTGAACATCTGCTATCTGGATTTGGGTGAATGAGAAGCTGGGGAGGCTTGGGCAAGTAGCTGCTGGGGGTGCGGAGCTGTTGGCCGGGGTTGGGGTAGCCAGGAGGAAAGCATTGCCAACCGTAGAGAAATGCTTATTGAAATTCTCGATTATCATGGATTTATCGGTGGTGACCATGTTACCTAGCCTCAGTGCAGTGGGCAGCTGGGAGGAGGTGCTCTTGTTCTCCAAGGACTTTACAGTGTCCCAAAACTTTTTGGAGTTAGAGCTACAGGATGCAAACTTCTGTTTGAAAAAGCTAGCCTTTGCTTTTCTGACTGACTGCGTGTATTGGTTCCTGACTTCCCTGAAAAGTTGCATATCGTGGGGACTATTCAATGCTATTGCAGTCCGCCACAGGATGTTCTTTGTGCTGGTCAAGGGCCGTCAGGTCTGGAGTGAACCAAGGGCTATATCTGATCTTACTTCTACATTTTTTTAAAGGGGTATGCTTGTTTATGATGGTGAGGAAATTACTTTTAAAGAATGACCATGCATCCTCGACTGACGGGATGAGGTCAATATCCTTCCAGGATACCTGGGCCAAGTTGATTAGAAAGGCCTGCTGGCAGAAGTGTTTTAGGGAGCGTTTGATAGTTATAAGGGGTGGTCGTTTGACCGCAGACCCATAGCGGATGCAGGCAATGAGGCAGTGATCGCTGAGATCCCGATTGAAAACAGCAGAGGTGTATTTGGAGGGTAAGTTGGTCAGGATAATATCTATGACGGTGCCCATGTTTACAGATTTGAGGTTGTACCTGGTGGGTTCCTTGATAATTTGTGTGAGATTGAGGGCATCTAGTTTAGATTGTAGGACTGCTGGGGTGTTAAGCATATCCCAGTTTAGGTCACCTAACAGAACAAACTCTGAAGATAGATGAGGGGCAATCAATTCACATATGGTGTCCAGGGCACAGCTGGGAGCTGAGGGGGGTCTGTAACAGGCGGCAACAGTGAGAGACTTATTTCTGGAGAGATTAATTTTTAAAATTAGAAGCTCAAACTGTTTGGGCACAGACCTGGAAAGTAGATTGCAGTAGATTGCAACTCCTCCCCCTTTGGCAGTTCTATCTTGACGGAAAATGTTGTAGTTGGGTATGGAAATCTCAGAATTTTTGGTGGCCTTCTTAAGCCAGGATTCAGACACGGCCAGGACATCAGGGTTGGCGGAGTGTGCTAAAGCAGTGAGCAAAACAAACTTAGGGAGGAGGCTTCTGATGTTAACATGCATGAAACCAAGGCTTTTTCGGTTACATAAGTCAACAAATGAGAGTGCCTCGGGACACGCAGGGCCTGGGTTAACCTCCACATCACCCGAGGAACAGAGGAGGAGTAGGATGAGGGTACGGCTAAAGGCTATCAAAACTGGCCGTCTAGTGCGTAGGGGACAGAGAATAAAAGGAGCAAATTTCTGAGCGTGGTAGAATAGATTCAGGGCATGAAGTGCAGACATGGGTATGGTGGGGTGCGGGTACAGTGGAGGTAAGCCCAGGCTCTGAGTGATGATAAGAGAGGTTGCATCTCTGGATGCGCTGGTTATACTGGGTGAGGTCACCGCATGTGTGGGAGGTGGGACAAAGGAGATATCTGAGGCATGTTGAGTGGGACTAGTGGCTCCGCAGTAAACTAAAACAATGATAACTATCCTAAACGACAGTATACAAGGCATATTGACTTTTGAGAGAGACATAAAGCGAGGTATAAAGCAATCACAGGTGTTGATTGGGAGAGCTAGCTAAGACAACAACGGGTAAAACAACAACAGCTAATCAGCTAAGACGACAACAAGTGGTAAAGTGGCGATGAATGGGCAGAGAGGGTCGGTTAACTACACACAGGGCCTGAGTTCGGGGCGAGGGCCGACAGATAAACAAAAAATATATACAAGTACCGTGATGAATGAACAGTCCAGCAGGCATCAGCTATGTAGCCAAGTGATCATAGGGTCCAGTGAACAGGAATAGATGGAGCAGGGAAGCCGTGGGGTAGTAGTTACTACACTAGCACGCGGGAGACACAGCGTTTAAAGTTAGCAGGCCGGGGCTAGTAGAAGCGCCTGCTCCGACGTCCGGCAAAGGGCGGCTGAGGGCGCAGCGGATGGAGTTACGTTGGCTGACCAGTCTTGGTGGTACGGCGGGGCGCCGTGTCGACAAAGGATCCGGGCCAGATGGCGAAAGAGGTATTGTAGTTGTAGTGATTTCGTTTGCTAACCGGGAGATGCGCCTGGCTCGCGGCTAACTGGTGCTAGCTTCGGGGCGGGGGCGTTAGCCACTATAGCCACTCGGTAGCACCTAGCTAGCAGCGATAATCCGATGCAAAGGACCAGAGCTTACGGCAAGGATGCGGCGGAGTAGTGGGTTCTAGCCGTGTTGGGGTACAGTCCGGGAGCCATCAGCTGTGTAGCCGAGTGATCACTGAGCAGGCCGGGAGGTGGGCCTGGCTCAAAGCTAGCTTCGGGGCTGGGCCACTCGGTGGCAGCTAGCTAGCTGTGATGATCAGGAGTAAAGGTCCAGGGCTTACGGCAGGAATCCGGCGTTGTTTTGGAGAAAACAGTTCGATACTGGCAGGCTGGCAAGTATTATCCAGGCTAAAAAACACCTGGTATCTGTGCAGAAGGTGAAGGCCGCTAGCAGTGGCTGACAATGACTAAATAGCTAATAGCTAATTAGCTGGTTAGCTTCTGATAGCTAGCTGCTGATGAGGTTTTGGCTAAAGAGAAACAATGCATCATACCCAAAAGTGAGAAAATAGCTATTGTTTAACTCTTCATGGTTAAATGAGTTAAATAGAAACTCACTATTTGGCATGCACTGACTGGCTATCGCAGCTATTTTGACCAATTTGTTATAACCCGTGTATCAATGGTTTATAATGCATTGACAAATGATTATATAACCATTAATAGTGTAATTACAAAACCTTTATAAACCCTTTACAAATGGAACCTTACAAATGGAACCTTACAAATGGAACCTTACAAATGGAACCTTACAAATGGAACTTTACAAATGGAACCTTACAAATGGAACCTTATTGTAAAGTGTTACCTAGAGGGCTGATGAACCTGAACTATATTAACAGAAGAAAAGTTATCACTCAATCTTCTAAACACTGTGTCACAAAAAAAAAGATAAATAATGTAATGAAAAAAAAAAGACAGTTTGTGTTTATTTACCAGCTGTTGGGTAGCAACAGAGCTACAGAGATATTAGTGGAATAAATTAGAGAGGTTTGAACTAACAGCTCATGACATGAGGTAGTGTCTGAGAACGTAGAATAAACATGTATTTGCGTAGGTCTTTGAAGAGAGCCTGAGCTCAGGCCAGTGGCCAACTGGGTGAAGGCAGGGTGGGGCTGTGTGTGGGAATGAGGCCTGGGTTGATTAAAGCTGGTAGTGCTGGAGCGGCAACATGACTAATGTTCTCAAATCAAATGAAATTGTATTTGTCACACGCGCCGAATACAACAGATGTAGACCTTACCGTGAAATGCTTATTTACAAGCCCCTTAACCAACAATGCAGTTCAGGAAATAGAATTAAGAAAATATTTACTAAATAAACTAAAGTAAAAAAAAAAGAAGAAAAAAGTAACACATGAAAATTACATAACAATAACGATGCTATATATAGGGGCTACCGGTACCGAGTCAATGTGCGGGGGTACAGGTTAGTCAAGGTAATTTTGTAAAGAGACTATGCATAGATAATAAAGTGAGTAGCAGCAGTGTAAAAACAAAAGGGGGGGGTTCAATGTAAATTGTCCTGGTGGCCATTTTATTAATTGTTCAGTCTTATGGCTTGGGGGTAGAAGCTGTTAAGGAGCCTTTTGGTCCTAGACTTGGCGCTCCGGTACCGCTTGCCGTGCTGTAGCAGAAAGAACAGTCTATGATCTGGGTGACTGGAGTCTTTGAAACATTTTGGGCCTTCCTCTGACACCGCCTAGTATATAGCTCCTGGATGTCAGGAAGCTTGGCCCCAGCGATATACTGGGCCGTATTCACTACCCTCTGTAGCGCCTTACGGTCAGATGCCGAGCAGATGCCATACCAGGCGGTGATGCAACCGGTCAGGATGCTCTCGATGGTGCAGCTGTAGAATTTTTTGAGAATCCGGGGACCTATGCCAAACCTTTTCAGTTTCCTGGGGAGGAAGAAGTGATGCTGTGCCCTCTTCACGACTGTCTTGGTGTGTTTGGACCATGATAGTTTGTTGGTGATGTGGGCACCAAGGAACTTGAAACTCTCGACCCGTCCACTTCAGTCCTGTCGATGTTAATGGGGGCCTGTACGGCCCTCCTTTTCCTATAGTCCATGATAAGCTCCTTTGTCTTTCTCACATTGAGAGAAAGGGGATATGTATGTACGGTCAATGTTGGGACGATGTCGTCAATGCACTTATTGATGAAGCCGGTGACTGAGGTGGTATACTCCTCAATGCCATTGGATGAATCACGGAACATATTCCAGACTGTGCTAGCAAATCGTTCCTGTAGCGTAGCACCAACGTTATCTGACCACTTCCGTATTGAGCGATTCACTGGTACTTCCTGCTTTAGTTTTTACTTGTACGCAGGAATCAGGAGGATAGAATTATGGAGGGTGAGAGAAAACTTTCTACGCATCTCTGTGTGTGGAGTAAAGGTGGTCTAGAGTTTTTTTTCCCTCTGGTTGCACATGTGACATGAGGTAAAACTAATTTAAGCTTGCCTGCATTAAAGTCCCCGGCCACTAGGAGCGCTGCTTTTGGATGAGCAGTCTTAGTGCCAGCATTGGTTTGTGGTGGTAAATAGAGGGCTACAAATAATATAGATGAGAACTCTCTTGGTAGATAGTGTGGTCTACAGCTTATCATGAGGTACTCTACCTCAGGTGAGCAATACCTTGAAACTTCTATAATATTAGACATTGCGCACCAGCAGTTATTGACAAATAGACACACACGCCAGCTGCTCTGTCCTGGCGATGCACGGAGAAGCCAGCCAGCTCTATATTATCTGTGTCGTTGTTTAGCCACGGCTTGGTGAAACAAAAGGTATTACAGTTTTTAACTCAGTTGCCGGTGAGGAATCAATGCTGACATTAAAACAGTTCCAGAGTTTAATGGCTGTGATAGGAGAAAACTGAGCATGGATAAACAACTTTGTAGTTACTCCACAATACTAACCTAAATTACAGAGTGAAAATAAAGAAGCCTGTTCAGAATAACAGATATTACAACACCTCTGCCAATATATTCTCCAAACACTGGCTTCTCTGGCATTATAACGTAAATATAGTCCACTACTACCCTAACCCTGCCCTATATAGTCCACTACTACAATAACCCTGCCCTATATAGTCCACTACTACCCTAACCCTGCCCTATATAGTCCACTACTACAATAACCCTGCCCTATATAGTCCACTACTACCCTAACCCTGCCCTATATAGTCCACTGCTACCCTAATCCTGCCCTATATAGTCCACTACTACCCTAACCCTGCCCTATATAGTCCACTNTTTTTAGTCTCCTGAGGTGGAATAGGCTTTGTCGTGCCCTCTTCACGACTGTCTTGGTGTGTTTGGACCATTCTAGCTTGTTGTTGATGTGGACACCAAGGAACTTGAAGCTCTCAACCTGCTCCACTACAGCCCCGTCGATGAGAATGGGGGCGTGCTCGGTCCTCCTTTTCCTGTAGTCCACAATCATCTCCTTAGTCTTGGTTACGTTGAGGAAGAGGTTGTTGTCCTGGCACCACACGGCCAGGTCTCTGACCTCCTCCCTGTAGGCTGTCTCATCGTTGTCGGTGATCAGGCCTACCACTGTTGTGTCGTCTGCAAACTTAATGATGGTGTTGGAGTCGTGCCTGGCCATGCAGTCGTGGGTGAACAGGAAGTAGAAGAGGGGACTGAGCACGCACCCCTGGGGAGCTCTAGTGTTGAAGATCAGCGTGGCAGATGTGTTGCTACCTACCCTCACCACCTGGGGGCGGCCCGTCAGGAAGTCCAGGATCCAGTTGCAGAGGGAGGTGTTTAGTCCCAGGATCCTTAGCTTAGTGATGAGCTTTGAGGGTACTATGGTGTTGAACGCTGAGCTGTAGTCAATGAATAGCATTCTCACATAAGTGTTCCTTTTGTCCAGATGGGAAAGGGCAGTGTGGAGTGCAATAGAGATGGCATCATCTGTTGATCTGTTTGGGCAATATGCAAATTGGAGTGGGTCTAGGGTTTCTGGGATAATGTTGTTGATGTGAGCCATTACCAACCTTTCAAAGCACTTCATGGCTACGGACGTGAGTGCTACGGGTCTGTAGTCGTTTAGGCAGGTTGCTTTTGTGTTCTTGGGCACAGGGACTATGGTGGTCTGCTTGAAGCATGTTGGTATTACAGACTCAATCAGGGACATGTTGAAAATGTCAGTGAAGACACCTGCCAGTTGGTCAGCACATGCCCGGAGCACACGTCCTGGTAATCCGTCTGGCCCCGCAGCCTTGTGTATGTTGACTTGTTTAAAGGTCTTACTCACGTCNGCCACTCCCGACACTACCCGGTGAAATGTAAGGCGCCAAATTCAAAATCCAAAAGTTGAATTATTAAACATTCATCAATATACAAGTGTTGCATAGTCATCAAAAGCTCTGATTCTTGGCAATATCACAGGGTTGTCAGATTTGAAAAAGGCTTTACGGCGAAAGCACAACATTTGATTGTTTGAGGATAGCCCCTCTGCATTAGCATAAATCCATAACCAAAGCGGGTCTCATAAAACGCATAAAATCGCTAATATAAAATCCCTTACCTTTCGAAGAACTTCTGCTGAGGGCTTCCCAAGTGTCCAACGAAGACATCCAATGGTTCTTTTGTTAGAAAAAGTCATTTATTATATCCATAAATCTCCGTTTGGTTGGCGCGTTATGTTCATAAAATACAGCGTCCACTCGCCCATTGAACCGTGAAGAGAACACGTTCAACTTATACACTTGTCCAAGAACAATCAAACATCATTGATAATGTATCCTTAGGAACACTTTTATGTATATTTACTATAATATTTCAACCGGATTATAAACTGGACGATAGGAAAGGAAAAAACCACAGCACGCGCAAACCCGTGAACTCGCCTCCTCTTCGGTTTACATCTGGTGACTAGTTCAAAATTCTTCTTCTATTACCATCCAGAGCAACCTATCACCACCAAACACTGTCTAGAGACTGTTGACATCCAGTGGAAGCAATATGTACTGCAATCTTACTCCCATATATGGCTGTTTTCAATAGGGAGGGGTTCAAAATGAGGCAATGTGTCAAAAACACTTTTTCCAGGACAGAAATTCCTCGGGTTTTCGCCTGCTATATCAGTTCTGTTATACTCACAGACAATATTTTAACACTCTTAGAAACTTCAGTGTTTCCTATCCAATAGTACTAATTATGTGCATATCCTAGTTTCTGGGCCT
>QNTS01005741.1:7655-19087 GCA_003317085.1 Hucho hucho
TCACCCACCAACATGGTCTTAACACCAAAACACCAGCAGCATACCAACATCACCCACCAACATGGTCTTAACACCAAAACACCAGCAGCATACCAACATCACCCACCAACATGGTCTTAACACCGAAACACCAGCAGCATACCAACGTCACCCACCAACATGGTCTTAACACCAAAACACCAGCAGTATACCAACTAGAGGTTGGCCAATTAATTAGGTCAGATTTCAAGTTTTCATAACAATCGGTATTCAGCATTTTTGGACGCCGATTAACTTCTTAACTGGGTGTCACACCCTGATCTGTTTCACCTGTCCTTGTGATTGTCTCCACCCCTCCAGGTGTTGCTTATTTTCCCTGGTGTATTTATCCCTGTGTTTCCTGCCTCTCTGTGCCAGTTCGTCTTGTTTGTCTTTCAAGTCAACCAGCGTGTTTTCCCGAACTCCTGCTTCTATTCTCTTCTTGCTAGTCCTCCCGGTTTTGACCCTTGCCTGTTTTCTGGACTCCATACCCGCCTGCCTGACCATTCTGCCTGCCCTGAACCTCGAGCCTGCCTGCCACTCTGTACCTCCTGGACTCTGAACTGGTTTTGACCTTTTGCCTGTCCACGACCATTCTCTTGCCTACCCCTTTTGAATTGATTAATAAATATAAAAGACTCAAACCATCTGCCTCCCATGTCTGAATCTGGGTCTCGCCTTGTGCCGTTTTACTGGGAATATTGAAGACTCATGTTAAAAAGAACCACCAGCTTTCATATGTTCTCATGTTCTGAGCAAGGAACTTAAACATTAGCTTTTTTACATGGCACATATTGCACTTTTACTTTATTCTCCAACATTGTGTTTTTGCATTATTTAAACCAAATTGAACATGTTTCATTATTTATTTGAGACTAAATTGATTTTATTTAAGTATTATACTACGTTAAAATAAAAGTGTTCATTGTTCATTCAGTATTGTTGTAATTGTCATTATTACAAATATATATACAAAAATCGGCCGACTAATCGGTATCGGCTTTTTTTGGTCCTCAGGATACATACTATGGAACGCCGTTTGGGTCTTTACGTGTCAAAAAAGATACACGTCAAATAACACAATTTCACATGTCAAATAACACTATTTTACGCGTTAAATAAGCTTTTAATTTGACACGTCAAATAACACAGTTCTATTATAGAATGTTGTGTGTTGTGAATTTGCATGTGCAAGCCAAGCGCCACCACTACTATCAGTATCACTGTCAAAGCTGTACAAAAAAGTCTGGAAACAAGCAAACACCGGCCACGAACGATGTGTTTACCGCGTTGGTAATAAAGCATTATTTGTTTGACCGCAACTTCTGCAGTAGCTAGCTTTAGCTTGGTACCTAGCTAGCACCAATACAACCAGCCTGAAAACCAAGACCAGTAGAAACTGCAGTCATTTTCATTATTCTTAGCAATGATTTAGGAATCCTTGTGAGTAAGTATTAGCTAGGTAGCCACTTGTTGTTCGCCTATTGAAATTGAACTTCAGTTCATGAAAATAAATAGCTAGCTAGCTACTTAACCCTGTTTCCCAAAGCTAACATTATAAGCAGCCAGCTAGCTTCTTCTGGTTAGTGAGCCTCGACCGGACCGGGTTACGTGTTGTGAAGCTAGCCACAATAAGGATTGGCCACAATAGTGGAATTTGCGGTTTGCCTTCAAAATGAAAGTACCTCTTTGAAAGTGATGCAGAAGGTTACAATTGGTGGAATCATGCCATATTTAGACTAAATGATGTTAAACAAGGTTGGAATGTGAAGCAATAAAATTTGGTATCAGTCTACTCGGTGACACCCACAGAACACAACTGTGAAGAGTTTACGCAAATATTAGCATTGTATCTCTTATCGCGGGACTGTGACTGTGTGAAATCATCTCCCCAGTCAGCCTATTGTGTGTATTGACATTCATATTGCACTGTACAGCTTTACCTAAGGATTGGGGATCAATGAAATGGGGTATCAGTCTACTCAATACCCAACGTCCTCAGAGTTATCAGACTCCAAAAAATAGACAGTATTGTTTTTCCTTGGGAATAGTGTTCAGTAAACATAGGTTGACAATAAATGTGGCTCAATTCACAGTTGTTTCAGAGTCCCGCAATAAGAGCTACGACGCTAATGTTCTTTGGGTGTCACTGAGTAGACTGATACGCCATGTACAATGTCCCCAATGCAATTCTAAAGAATAATACATCCAGTGTGATTTCAACAGATTTTTGTTAAATTAACAAATTATTGTCTTTTGTTGATTTTATATAACAACATTCCAACCTCATTTAGCATGATCGATTCAATTATGGCATAATTATACTATTTGTATTCATTTGCATCACTGTCAATGATTATTTTGAAGACTAACCGCAAAGTCTACTATTGTGGCTAATCCTTATTGTGGCTATCTTCACATAGATGGGTCTGACCACCATTAATCAAATAAGAGCTGTCTTATAAATGAGGGTTATTTTGGATGATGACACCTAGCTATATAGTTAGCTAACTAACTATAGCTACTGAAACAGATTATGTCGTTTTGCTATGTTTTTGGGGAAGAACATTGTTTGGATTCAAACCAGGGACTGTAGTGACACCTCTTGCATTGAGATGTAGTGCCTTAGACCACTGTGTCCATGTGTGTGTGTGTGTGTGTGTGTGTGTGTGTGTTAACTATTTAACTGTACTAGAATGCTTAAAAGGTCGCTAAAATTTTTAATATCGGTTATCAGTATCGTTTTTTGTTGGCAAAGAAAATATTGGATATTGGTATCGGCCTAAAAAATCATATCGGTGCATCACTACCAGCAGCATACCAACAGCATACCAACATCACCCACCAACATGGTCTTAACACCAAAACACAAGCAGTCAATGTTATAGGAATACTTCTCAGTGCTTTTCTAAGTTAGCCTTTAAACTGAGTGAATGGTATCTAGAGCAATATGCATAGAACACACAACAAACACACACATTGGAATATTTCATGTAAGAATGCACTACCACTTATCCCAGAATCTGTGCAAACCTAAATTCATAATCGAGGCATGAGGGATAGCCCAAACTGCATCCTTGAAAAATGAGAAAAGCGAGAGAGAGACAGAGAGAAAAAAGAGGGAGAGATACAGAGAGAGGGAGAGCAAGAGAGAGAGCGAGAGAGAGCGAGAGAGAGAGCGAGAGAGAGAGAGGAGAGCGAGAGCGAGAGAAAAGAGAGGGAGAAAGACAGATAAAAAAGCGAGGGAGAGAGACAGAGAGAGACAGAGAGAGGGAGAGTGAGAGAGAGAGAATGAGAGAAAAGAGAGAGAGAGAGAGAGAGAGAGAGAGAGAGAGAGAGAGAGAGAGAGAGAGAGAGAGAGAGAGAGAGAGATACTGCAGAGTTTTTAAAGGTGAACTTTATATCTGTGAAAGGAGTGTGAGCAGCGTGACAGTAAAAAATGCAGGTCCTGACTGGGCAGGTCTGGGAGCAGGTGTTAAATCAGGCAGTATGGAGGGCAGGTACTGACAGGGCAGTTCTGGGAGCAGGTGTTAAATCAGGCAGTATGGAGGGCAGGTCCGGACAGGGCAGGTCTGGGAGCAGGTGTTAAATCAGGCAGTATGGAGGGCACTTTATAATTTGTATTTTTTTGTTGCAAGTTTTTGTTTTATTTTGATTACTGACAGGACAGGTCTGGGAGCAGGTGTTAAATCAGGCAGTATGAAGGGCAGCCATATGCTTTATGGCCCCTTCCAACCTGTGTGTTTTTAATGTGACCTTGCGTATACACTAACCCTGACCCCCTTCTTCACTGGTCCATTTAAATACCTGCTGCAGCTCAGAAAGAGGGCCTTTTAATTCACATGCAACATTATACAATTCTGTCAAACATACAACTTTTCATGGCACGGTTGTCCTTCACCGTCAGATTGCAGATAGCTCGGGACAATGTGAATAACGGAACGAGACAAGAGGTAGCTAGAAATCTCACAGGAGATTCACATCCACAGTATTTCAACAGGAAGATTGGCTCATGTTTGTTTAGACTTCAGAGTTATATAAACACCTGAGAGGAAAGAAAGAGAGAGAGAGAGAGAGAGAGAGAGAGAGAGAGAGAGAGAGAGAGAGAGAGAAATTGTGTGTGTGTGTGCTTGTCTTCAGGGCTGGTGTCTGGTGTGGTTTGTGGGGGATGGTGGATGTCCAGCCACCGTGCAGACTGTGCCACTCAGATAATCTGGAGGTGTAGATCCCATCAGATCAGATAAACCCTGACACACACACACACACACACGCACGCACACACACACACCCTCTGTAGAGACACCACAGGAACAAACACAAACATTCAGACACGTCTCTGACTATTGTTCAAGGTTATTTTTACTGTACACAAATGCCACTGACTACACCGGAATAAACTAGGATACAGCTTGAGAAAGAACACAAAGATTCCTAACACATTTAGCTTCTCCGGTGTATCCTCACACAGTGGTCCATTATATTACGGTGCATGTAAAAGTCTCCCAGCGGCTAGTAAAGGAAATGTGCCTGTGGTTGTGTTTTTGAGAATGGGGGAAGGGCTTTACTACAACACAGGGGCTGCTGCTGCTGTATATACAGGCCTTTGTGGTTGGCGAGGACGCTGCCTGCCCCAGAGTATCCACCAATAGCCTGGCATCTTATTGGCACCTGGCACATGTCACGGAGCCACTGTGGCCAGTCCCACCAGAGAGCCAAGAGGAAATTATATTGTCCCTTGGCTAATTCCCTGCTGGACATGTTTACTGTAAATGTTTAATGAGACTGTCTCGGTCCTGTTAGAAACACAGCAATGAAGAATAGTAGAGGAATGTCTCTGGTTGGTCATTAACAGTTATCCTCAGCCCTGTGACGGCCATCAATCAATCACATTTATTTATAAAGCCCTTTTTATATCGATGCCGATGGGGCGGCAGGTAGCCTAGTGGTTAGAGCGTTGGGCCAGTAATCGAAAGGTTGCTAGACGAATCCCAGAGCTGACAAGGTAAAAATCTGTCGTTCTGCTCCTGAACAAGGCAGTTAACCCACTGTTCCTAAGCCGTCATTGTAAATAAGAATTTGTTCTTAACTGACTTGCCTAGTTAAATAAAGTTTAAATGACAAAAAAATATATATATATATATAAATAAGTGCTGTACAGAAACCCAGCCTAAAACCCCAAACAGCGAGCAATGCAGGGGTAGAAGCACGGTGGCTAGGAACAACTCTCTAGAAAGGCCAGAACCTAGGAAGAAACCTAGAGAGGAACCAGGCTATGAGGGGTGGCCAGTCCTCTTCTGGCTGTGCCGGGTGGAGATTATAACAGAACATGGCCAAGATGTTCAAATGTTCATAGATGACCAGCAGGGTCAAATAATAATAATCACAGTGGTTGTCGAGGGTGCAACAGGTCAGAACCTCAGGAGCAAATGTCAGTTGGCCTTTCATAGCAGAGCAGAAATATTTACAGAAATAAGCCTGGGCACAGAGGGGTAGCTACTAACTCCTCTGCTCTTTACCAAGCATAACAGAATAGAGTGGTTCTGGTTCTCTCTCTCTCTCTCTCTCTCTCTCTCTATCTCTCCCTCCAGAGCTGTGACATATTGATAATTCTGTTTCCAGAGCTGTGACATATTGATGTCCAATTTCTTCCTTCTCTGCCAACAAGAGCTTTAATCTTCATTTACGACTTGAAAAAGTCTGTTTGGCGGAAGTGTCTGATACAATACTAAATTACCAATTTTCTTTCACAGCTGCACATTTTCAGTTGCTGTCACGATATATAAAACACAGTGTGACATCTACAAAATATTAAGTATAAAGTTTAATGTCAGAGGTGTGTGGAGAGAAGGGAATCTGGGCGTTGTGTTTGCAGTCATTAGTCTATAAAGATACTGTCTGCTAGGCTAGGCAGAGCTGGCTTTCCTCTCCTCTGAACACCAGCATCCAAATTGACTCCTAATTGACCTGACTGAGTGGAGGATCAGAGAAGAAAAACATCCAAAGGCCTCGGTCTGGCCCGGTTCAAAGTTCAGAGAGGAAAATAGAGTGCACTGGATTGAAGGCTCTGAAATCTCCCACCCCACCCTCAGAACAGATCAAGAACAACCTGGTGTTAGGAGCGGCGACCACGCCTCAGCTTACTAATCATAAAATAATTATGAGAAGATTTTACCCTCTTCTCATCAAAACCAATACTTGACAACATCATGCTAATGCAAAAACAAATGTCTAATCATGCGTTCCATCTGTAATACCTGAATTCCTTCAGGCCACCGATAGGAACAAGTTGATGATTCAAAATGCATCCCAATCATGGCTGGATTCATGTTCTCTGATTGGTTATGAATACACAATCCTTAATATTATAAATTTAACGATTGTGATGATTACTTCATTATTAACGTCTATCGGCTTGTGACTTGAAGATCGTTAACAAGGGAGCATGGTTGAAGAGTGGGAGAGAGGAACGGAGAGTGGGAGAAAGGTAGAGTGGAATGGCGTTCCATAAGCGAGTGTCAGGACCGGTGCATACGCTGACAAATTAAACCAATTAAGACTGCCGTTTGGAGCCATTCAACTCACATTCCTCTCCAAGTCACTGAACAACAGAGGGAGAGAAAGACAGAGGAAGTGAGATAGAGGGTAAGTGAGCGCATGAGAGATAAAGAGAGAGAGAGAGAGAGAGAGAGAGAGAGAGAGAGAGAGAGAGAGAGAGAGAGAGAGAGAGANGAGAGGAGAGGAGAGGAGAGGAGAGGAGAGGAGAGGAGAGGAGAGGAGAGGAGAGGAAAGGAGAAAAACACTGCTGCCTTGAAGGGATTAAATATCCACATAAATCATTGATTAAATGAATCATGAAATTAATATGTAAATTGTGTGTTTAACCTCTATTTATATACCACTGTCTGTCATCGTAGCGTAAATCTAAAACTAATCGCAATTTCTCAGCACACCAAGAAAAATGCACGACAGCTCGAGGAAGGAAGGAGGGGCCAGAGAAAGAGAAAACAGAGAGGTTAAAGTCTGAAATATTTATTAACTAAATGTTCAACTACATCAACTCACTCATTAACAGCCATTGAAAGAGAGCGGTGGGAAAATGATGTCTATGGTGCCGTCTCAGCAGTTCTCAAGTAATGAAGAGAAGAGTCCTAACTGTCTACAGTGGACAGGGGCCCCCTGCCTGAGCAACACAACACACACACACACACACACACACTTTCCCACATATACACACACAGCTGCACCATCGATAGCATCACTGCTTGCTACGGAAACTGCAAGGCACCCGACCACAAGGTGTTTACAGAGGGTGGTGAGTACAGCCCATCACTGTTTCCGAGCTCCCTGCCATCCATGACCTCTATACCAGGTGGTGTCAGAGGAAGGCCCAAATAAATTGTCAAAGACTCCTGTCTTAAATAGTTAACCAATAGCTACCCGGACTATCTGCATTGACCCTTTTTGCACTAACTCTTTTGACTCATCACATACGCTACTGCTACTGTTCATTATCTGTCACTTTATTTCTAGTTCTGTGTACAGTACATACAGCATTACCTCAATTACCTCATACCCCTGCACATCGACTCTGTACTGGTACTCCCTGTATATAGCCATGTTATTATCTCGTACCCCTGCACATTGACTCTGTACTGGTACTCCCTGTATATAGCCATGTTATTATCTCGTACCCCTGCACATCGACTCTGTACTGGTACTCCCTGTATATAGCCATGTTATTATCTCGTACCCCTGCACATCGACTCTGTACTGGTGCTCCCTGTATATAGCCATGTTATTACCTTGTACCCCTGCACATCGACTCTGTACTGGTACTCCCTTTATATAGCCATGTTATTACCTCATACCCCTGCAGATCAACTCTGTACTGGTACTCCCTTAATATAGCCATGTTATTACCTCGTACCCCTGCAGATCAACTCTGTACTGGTACTCCCTTAATATAGCCATGTTATTACCTCGTACCCCTGCAGATCAACTCTGTACTGGTGCTCCCTGTATATAGCCATGTTATTACCTCGTACCCCTGCAGATCAACTCTGTACTGGTGCTCCCTGTATATAGCCATGTTATTACCTTGTACCCCTGCACATCGACTCTGTACTGGTGCTCCCTTAATATAGCCATGTTATTACCTCATACCCCTGCAGATCAACTCTGTACTGGTACTCCCTGTATATAGCCATGTTATTTTTTACTTGTCATTGTTATTCGTTATTAACTGTGTATTGATTCCTCTTGTCAATATTTCTATTTAGAATTGTTTTCTTTAACTCTGCATTGTTGAAAGGACCCGTAAGTAAGCACTTCACTGTTAGTCTACACCTGTTGTTTACCAAGCATGTGACTTGATTGATTTGACACACACACACACACTATATTCAATAGGTACAAATTCTTGAGATAGTGTCCAGCCCCTGACATGGACTGTCTGTGATTGGGGATGAGCTTGATTGACGGATTCTTTGGCCCCTCCTGCCCCAGGATGACATAAAGCACAGGCGGGACAGGACAGCCCTTCATGGAAGGGTCTGATTTATAGTCCGGTGAAAAGCCAGAGCAGCCGGAGTGATCTTTCAAGAAAACATTTTTTTTAAATTCCCTTGCCATTACCCACAAGCCCCTGCTCTGCTGCAGCAGGAAGAGTGTCACAGGACATCTGTCATAAGCCTCGGCTGTTGTCATGGAAAAGAAGCATCTTCTTCTCATACTATCTAGTTTCACTGTCTTCCCCTACAGAAGACTGGGCTGATAAAGTCAATGTAAGGGAAGCCATATATGAACCTGCAACTCTCTGGTCTTCACGTGGTGTCCCGAGACACTTCCACCACAATGCCACCATCAATTAGTATTATTTTTTAAGAATTATAGAATAAATGTGGCTATGTGCCACATGGTTAAACATTTTTTAGCTGAATTTAACAAAATTCTATAGTTTGCAGTGGTGTAAAGTACTTAAGTAAAATCACTTTAAAGTACTACTTTAGATTACTACTTTACTTTTTACATTTTCTTCACTACCTTCCTAAATAAATGTACTTTTAACTCCCATACCTTTTCCCTGACACCAAAAAGTACTCGTTACATTTCGAATGCTCAGGCAGGACAGAAATATGGTCCAATTCACTCACCTATCAATAATAACGCATTGTCATCCATACTGCCTCTGATCTGGCGGACTCACTAAACACAAATACTGCATTTGTGAGTGATGTATGAGAGTTGGAGTGTGCCCCTTTCTGTCCATAAATAAATCAAAACAAGACAATTGTGCCATCTGGTTTGCGTATAAGGAATTTGGTATATTGCATATACTTTTTACTTTTACTTAAGTATGACAATTGAGTTCTTTTTCCACCACTGTACTTAAGTACATTTAAAACCAGATACCTTTAGACTTTTACTCAAGTAATATTTTACTGTTGACTTTTACTTTTACTTTGATTCATTTTCTATTAAGGTATCTTTACTTTTACTCAAGTATGACCATTGAGTACTTTTTTCCACCACTGGTGGTTTGTTCCATCACGGATTTCACCAACACACCGACTATGGAACACATGTATGTGGCTTCTTACACAAACACACAGGGGACATCGAGGCACCAAACAACCTTGGATATGTAGAGACAGTGCACAGAGAGAGACACGAATACACTCAACACCGTGACCCTTGACCTCACACACACATACACACACACACACCTCCTATTTGATATGTTATCCAAGGCAGACTCGACACTGAAGGAGATTATTATAATCGTGCCTTCGAAGAAAAGCAATAAAGCGTTCTGCATGCTCTCCCTCCTGTTTCACTAATTCACTTCATTTCATTTTAACTACCTGGAACAATTTGGTGAGACATTACCCTGTAATGAAGCCTCATGGGGCCCCATTGTTTTCATAAGAGGGTGTCCTCCTCCCCAACCTCACCCACCCCACCCCACCCAGTACACACACACACACACACACACACACACACACACACACACACACACACACACACACACACACTGACCTCTCCAAGCCCTCTCTCCTCAGAAAAGCTTTCAGTGAGATAAAAGAGTGTAGATGATCAGGTTACATTGTGTCTTCACTAAGAGAAGAGAAACCTAGTTCTGTTCAGTCTGCCACGGCGCCCCCGTCCGATGGGCAGGAGGGAATGGAGCTGCTGTTTAGACTGCAGACCAGGGGCAGCTGTGGAACTGTGTGATAACGTGAAGCAATTTCACAAATGAACACATTCATTAACCCATTTAATGTTCAACATCGAGGTGGAAGGGATGAGTATCTTGTGTAAAACCTTGTGTGTGTGCATGTGTGTGTGTGGTAAGAGTATACACAGACTTAAAGTCCTAAACACCATGTATGGTGTTATGGGGGGGGTTGGGGTTGTTGGAGCGCTGTGATTCCCTTTTTCGGATTGGCTGCAGCCCCATCCAATCATCCATCTTCTTCGGGCCCATTAAGACATAGACGTCACAACTGCAAATAAACATCTAAATAACCTGCCTCGTAGTTGGGTTCCAATTTACAGCATTACTAACATTTCTCCTGCATGGTTTCAATCAAGCTGAGGCCCTGTTCCTCCTGTCATTAAAAAGACCTGCCTTCATCCTGCCGGGAATCACACAGCGGCATAGAAACAAACATGGAAAACACAACAAGGAGTCCGGATGAACTTCCAGCAAGCCTTCTCATTCCCTTCCCTGGGAGATGGCCGGGAGGCTGGGGGGCTTTCAGTCATTATACCGTACATGGAACATTTTATACAGAGATCCTAATCAGTTTGTGAAGGGTACAGAACAGTTACAGAAGCATGGAGACATGCAGCAGAGTCAGACTCCTGACTAAACCAGGAATCGGAATGCAGCAGAGTCAGACTTATTCTGACTAAACCAGGAATCGGAATGCAGCAGAGTCTAAACCAGGAAGCAGAATGCAGCAGAGTCTAAACCAGGAAGCAGAATGCAGCAGAGTCTAAACCAGGAAGCAGAATGAAGCAGAGTCTAAACCAGGAAGCAGAATGCAGCAGAGTCGAAACCAGGAAGCAGAATGAAGCAGAGTCTAAACCAGGAAGCAGAATGAAGCAGTCTAAACCAGGAAGCAGAATGCAGCAGAGTCTAAACCAGGAAGCAGAATACAGCAGAGTCTAAACCAGGAAGCAGAATGAAGCAGAGTCTAAACCAGGAAGCAGAATGCAGCAGAGTCTAAACCAGGAACAGAATGCAGCAGAGTCTAAACCAGGAAGCAAAATGAAGCAAAGTCTAAACCAGGAAGCAAAATGAAGCAGAGTCTAAACCAGGAACAGAATGCAGCAGAGTCTAAACCAGGAAGCAGAATGAAGCAGAGTCTAAACCAGGAAGCAGAATGCAGCAGAGTCTAAACCAGGAA
>QNTS01005741.1:25177-59877 GCA_003317085.1 Hucho hucho
GACAGAGACAGAGACAGAGATTGGCAATAGAAACCGGCAGACATAAAAAGACATGGCTACCCAAAGAGGAGCGGGTATGTGGTCACTGCACGACAGGGGAGGTAGAAACAGAGATGCACTTTCTCCTTTACTGTGATAAATATTCCTCACCAAGAGATACATTATTCACAGAAATGACTACATTTATTCCAAATTTTAACTCATTAAATCCAGAGGAAAAACTAAAAATACTCATGGGCGAAGGAGCAATGGCTCCTCTTGCAGCCAAATATGTATTTGCCTGCCATAGCCTGAGGGACACTGAATAGTAACATCTGCATAGTAATCAGTAACTTACTTATAATTGCTGTTATTGTTATTACTATTATTGTTACTACTATTATTATTGTTGTTTATCATTCCGTATAGTAGTGGTATGGGTGGTAATGGTAATGATAGCAGTTTAATGATGATGATGATGGTAGTAGTAGTGATGATGATGGTAGTTGTAGTACAGATGTAGATTACCGTTATTTAGTTATAAGTTAGTTATAGTTTAATTTTCCATATTTAGATTTTTTCAATTTATTACATTTCTACTACTGACTATTACCATTTTATTGTTATTATTTTTGTATTTAATTTTGTATTATTATTTACTACCATTTTATATTATTTTTTGTTATTGTTTCTAATTTTATTACAATGTATACTGTATACATTGTTGCTTTGGCAATATTGACACAATGTTTTTCATGCCAATAAAGCAGCTTGAATTTGAATTTGAATTTGAGAGAGCGAGAGAGAGAGAGAGAGAGAGAGAGAGAGAGAGAGAGATAGGAGGATAGGAAAACACCAGCTATTCTGGTACAAACTACTGTGTAGATTTTAATGTCACATTCAATTTTCTGCTCCCTGCTTCTCCCATATCCCCATCCAAAAACAACCATTTAATGCATCACTCCTAATTAGATGATTAGTGCTTGGAAGGGCAGGAGATGAGTAATTTGCATAATTCAATCATAAAAGTTAGAGATACATATTTCTATGTTCGTTTGTACAATTATCTGGGTTGTCCTGGGGGCAGTGATATTAATGTGATTAAACAATACTCCTGGAGCCTGGTGTCCTCCGTTAAAGCACTGCTAGAGGCAGACCCAAAATTAATGTTACGAGACAATCCATTTTACTCTACATGACTGTAATAAATATAGCCCCGCTGCACATGTGTCATTAAGCCCAGGAAGAAGATCTTCCCAAAGTCAAAATGACACCAGTGACTCTGGTTTTGTCTGGTCGCCTACATCAGGAAGAGACGGTGGATGTAATTTCTACCCCAGCGAGAGACTTGACAGGCCTCTTCCATCTGTCACATTCACCCTCCCCCCTTCCCCCCTCGCAACATACGCCGCACACAACATAAACATTTTGTAGGCCATCATTGTAAATAAGAATTTGTTATTAACTGACTTGCCTAGTTAAATAAAGGTTAAATAAAATAAATAAACCACACACACGTTAACACATTGGCATTACAAACACACACACATAAACACAGGTCAAAAGACATATCTCTCACATATCTCTCACATATCTATCACATATCTATCACATGGATCTCACATCAAGTCCTCACACATGCAGACGCTCTCAGCTCTCCACCGTCCAAAACGGCAGGCTCAGGCTCAATCCACTTCCACACATTCACACTCCATTTACTATGTAAACAATTAACTACACAGGTCATATTACAGTCGTTTTTTTAAACTATGAAACTCATGAACAATGAAGTGGGAGAAAAAATATGATGAGTGACAGCTTATGATTATGACACTTTACTACTTCTGAAATGAATGTGCACAAGGTCCATGGAGTCCATAGAAGCATATTTCAATCCCTAATTTACCACATTTCTTTGCTTTGCCTCTAATTCATTGGTTATGTATGGGACTAGTTATTACAGTGCTGTGGCTTGGAACAGGCCCTCGACAACATTAATGAGATATTGTATGGCCACAGGTTGTTTTATAAAACTTTGGAAGTGTTCTCTCAGACACACCACACATAAACACACACACACACACACGTCTAGGGGCAAGCTAACCCCAGTCATAAAAATATAAAAGTATTTCAACCTTTGCTTTTACAATGGAGTGCTATAAATCTCACATGGGGAAAGGTCGGGATGTTAGAATTTCCATAGAAAAGTAATTTAAGGAAATGGGGGAAAGTCAGACAAAATAATTTTCTCAATTTACCCAATAATAATGATCATATTTCTTGAATTCCTTTAACTACATAAAAAAATTATACTAATTAAAATGGGTGCCAGAGAGTTTAAGCATGTCTTCACAGACACAACTTTAACTACTTTAAACTGAATAATTTAACTATTACAATTACTGTACATTAGTCAAATAGGGGACTACAAGGAAGCTTTCCAGCCAAACCATTACACAGTGAATCCATTTTACCTCTTATCTTATCGGAAGACACATTTCAGATGAAGGCATTCAGTTGTACAACTGACTAGGTATCCCCTTTTCCCCTTTCCTTTCATTATGAATATAAACTGTGTGGTCATCCTCACAAGTAAAACCAATCCTCCATGAAAGCAATTCAGTTTGTCTCTTAGCAACCTAATGCTTCAGCCCAACTCTCCTTGAAAAGTCCAACAAGTGGCAGCTCTCTGAGAGGGCAATCCCTACGGTGCAATTCTAATATGAAGACTTTTCCTACAAGCCCAAAACTTTGATGGAGAAATGGGCTAGCTAGGGACAAAAATGTTGTGACAACCCTTATAGAACCCAATACCATCATGTCTTACTCATTGGTAGGAAGAAGTTTGGTCCAAATCGGATGCTGGTTACTATATTTATTGAATATTATCTGAATCCTATAAATTAAAATGGCCAATTTGGGTACAATCAATTAGCTTATTTTCTTTCAGATCAAATTACATTTCAACAAAATAACATTTCAGGAATGACAATTGTACCTGTTTCTAACTACATAAATGATTTCAGAACAATCTGAGATGGTGGGCGTCATGACATGGAAAGACAACCATGAAACACACGAAAAATGAAAAAACAACCATGAACACACAGAGACACATGCATGCATGAGCTGGAGAGAGCCAAGCACAGAGGGCCATGCTTAAATGCCATCTAAACAGAAAAACAAAAAGCACTCCTTCACTATTTAATGAGGCTGATCTCTCCAGAGCTTTGACAGTGCTTGGTGCAACTCTTCACATCAAGTGGGGTTAATTTATTATTTAAAGTAGAAAGGGGCAGTGGGAGCAGATATGTAATAAAATCAAGCTGAAGAAGAAGCCAGTGTATAATTTATGGTTGACATTAAGGAGCAGTGGTGGTTCTAGACAGAGTGACACTCTCCCTGCTGATTGAGGAGATTAGAGGAGACAGGGGTGTGTCTTGGGTGGCATGCTCAACCGGGTGTACCGCTGCCCAAGGCTAGGCTATAGGCAGGGAGCTGTCCATATGGACCACTTAGACTGGCCAACACACACTGACAACCAATCACACGTCTATACACACACACAGAAAAAAATGAACCTGTTACTGTAGCATATTCTGTACTTCAGTAATCAATTCCATGTGTCTCTGATTTCACCCAGACATCACTGGGGTATTCTCTATCAACATACAGTATGGGACACTCTGTGGAGGCCACAGATAATTTACTGATTCACCACACAAACACAAGCAAAGGAAAGGACAGTGGTTTGGCCAATGTACCCATCCACTATAGATCTGACAAAACATTTCCATAACCTCCCATTTAGCCACACAGATTATAATCAAGCAGAAAATCTGGAGAAAAAATATTAGGAAACCTTAAGTGGTATTAAAATGTGCAGCTGGGATGTTTAATGTTAAAAGTGCATAGTCTTGTTATGCGATGTTAGATCAGGCCTCCGGGTATACTGGGGAATTAAAGCAAGCCTTTCTCGATGAATGACTTAAAATATAGAAAGAAGAAGCTCATTCCATTTGGCTTTCTAAAAACTCACAAGGTTATCATTAATTATGATTAAATTCAATTTTCATTGATTTCTAACCAAAATGCCTGATTAGGGGTGATGTGGGTTATGGCTCACTGAGCCTCAAGGAACCTGTTACATCTCGTTTAGAAGACTAATGCTATAAAGACCTCGCTGATCTCCTCAACAAGCTATCTCCAAGACCTCTATGGTCTCCTCAACAAGCTATCTCCAAGACTTCGCTGGTCTCCTCAACAAGCTATCTCCAAGACCTCTCTGGTCTCCTCAACAAGCTATCTCCAAGACTTCGCTGGTCTCCTCAACAAGCTATCTCCAAGACCTCTCTGGTCTCCTCAACAAGCTATCTCTAAGACTTCGCTGGTCTCCTCAACAAGCTATCTCCAAGACCTCTCTGGTCTCCTCAACAAGCTATCTCCAAGACCTCTCTGGTCTCCTCAACAAGCTATCTCCAAGACCTCTCTAGTCTCCTCAACAAGCTATCTCCAAGACCTCTCTGGTCTCCTCAACAAGCTATCTCCAAGACCTCTCTGGTCTCCTCCTCAACAAGCTATCTCCAAGACCTCGCTGATCCCTTCAGTCAGCAGCATTTTTTTTGTCTCTCATGGTCATCTGCATTCGGTGAATGGTTAAATGGTTAATCCAATACACCTTTGAGGGAAGAAACACGAGGAGAGTGGAAAAACAGCACAGATGTTCATCTCTAATGTAATTTCCATTACATTTCCTAAGTGCAGTCCCCAAGTGCAAACTAGGTTAGCGTTATGTTTAGCTTGCAAATTATTTTTAATAAATAATGAATGCAATAAAAACACAGATCAATCGCGAGCTGAGATATCATAAAAGGAGCCCTAAGTGCCGCCTATATTTGCTGATTTGGACATTTTCCCGTTTTCAAATTGGCCGTGTCAGTGCTAAAGGTTTTGTCGAGATGTTTAGATTTCCTGATGACTCTATCCCCTATTCCCGTTTACAGGATTCCTGCGTCCACTGACGGATATGCACTGCGTCCGTGAAGGGATAGACACACGTTTTCTTTCCCTCGCCTTCTTTCTCTCCCGTCCCTTCCAAAAATAAAGGGGGGGGGGGGGCAGGAGGAGGGATAGGTCTGTTTTCACTCATTAGTTACAACCATCTGGTGATGGGATGGTGGATGATGTTTAAATCTAACTATAAAAACAGCGCTCCGATGGGCGTGCGCAGGCAGGTGAGCTGTAAAGCGCGGAGGCCGAGGTGCAAATTCAATTCTCTTGCCCCCCATACTGTATTACTCAGGCAATTTCATTACCCATCAGTGGCTGCAATCTTTGTGAAGTGAGCTGCACATAGCCTACACTATAACCTTCAACATTGCAGTGAATTATATATTATAGTAACCAGTTCACTTCAAATACAAATATAGAATCTCTCTTTCGTAGGGTAGATTTAACAAGTGCAACAGATCAAAGTCAAACGTAATAATAGATCCAGGGATTGTAAAGTCGGGGAGGGGGATGCTAAAAGGTTAATGACCGAATCTTGCCCAAACTGACCATCTGGACATGAAATACGAACATATTCCTGCCTCCCTCTCTCTCCCACCAAGCCTCTGCTTCACCCTCTCTCTCTCAGTGATCGCTCTGTAAAATATAATCTATATTCCTCTCCAAACATAACCCCAAAGCAGATTATCTCCAATTGAAAGTGTGTGTGTGTGTGTGTGTGTGTGTGTGTGTGTGTGTGTGTGTGTGTGTGTGTGTGTGTGTCACAAGAGTAGTCTAGCTCGTGTTGAGGACATATTTAATGCATCTTTGTATCCTCTCCATGCGCTCCCTTGTCATTTACACACCAAACTCACCACCGAGAGACACAATCATCTTGAACCCCTTTCTGACAACTGGATGTTTCATTGAATATTATATCAGGTATGGGTAAGACAGACGTTTTAAAATATTTAAACTTTTTTGCAAATATTGATGTAGTTCACTTGAACGCTGTATAAAGTGAAAGACTGAATACTGAAACCTTTGAAATGTCTTATAATGAAAATAAAATAAAAAAACTAGCGGTCAAAATACAGCCTTAGGCTTACTCCTACGGTACTATTGTCCACTTTATCTGTAATCAATACACCAATCCCATCAAAATATATCATACTCAGTTTGACAACACATGCATGATCCGTTAATGCGTCAGAAATGGAAAGGTATTTGATTTCAAATAGATGGTCAAGATGCCATATGAAAAATGTTTGATGTTTGCAAATTGCGAAATTAAGACAAAATGTTGTGCATAAAGTACTTAGTTTGTTTTGACGCATAATTAATTAAGACGAAATTAAATTATGTGGTCAGAAAATAAAATGTGTTAAAAGGTTTTATATGCTGTGATTTTGGGAGTGAATAACTTCAGTGTGTGTGTAGTTATAGCAGGACACACAAAATGAAAACTTTTCTACAAATAGATTTCGCTTTTGCTTTCACAATTATTATTACAATCATCATCATCATCATCATTACATCTTTATTGATTAAATGCCTATTTATAATCATCATCCATGCCTTAATCTACATGATACAACAGCAACCCTGATGCGCATTCGTGGGTCCTGCTTCTATTCAAGGTAACTTTTTGTTATGTTTATTTTCACATGTGAAAATCCTGTCTTTGTATTGAATTACCAGCCTCCTCAATAATCAGCATGGCTTATTGTCGAAGTAGCCGGGGGAGCTGCTGGAGAATAAAAATTGCAATTATGTACAACGAGACAATGAGGGAAAAAAACGTTGAGGTTCGGAATGCTAAAGCTCTTGGGAAAAGAGGGCTCTGGTCTGTTTAGAGTTATTTTCCTCAGCTGACATTGTATGGGAACACTAATGCATCTGTCATGATAACAAGCTAAGAATAACATCTGGACATCAAACCGAGCAGAGAATCCATCCGAGGTGATTCATTCAGAACTGTCTCATTGATTTATTAAACACACAAGCAACATCTGCAGCGCACAGCCAGCACGGTGCACGGGTTGAAGATCAATTCGAGGGGAAAGGGAGAGGTTGAATCAATGTTGTTTCCAAGTAATTTTAATGAAATTATGTTGAACCAACGTGGAATAGACGTTGAATTGAAGTATGTGCCCAGTGGCATTATTAAAAATATATATATTTTGTAACGTGTTTTGTCCTGCTTTAACTGGCACAGAATTATTCAGAGACAGAAATAATGCAACCAAATGCCCACAAATGTAGCCTCATTAAGTGAAATCCACATCTAAAACTTCTCTCATCCTTACTTTGAATTATATTTTCTCACTGGTAGAATCTAATGGATTCTATATAGATGTCACAAAGGTCTGTTTAATTTAGTCATTTAGCAAAAGAGAGGTGGACTTACATGTCTGCCTGCTCAATGCAATGATATAGATTTATGGGATTTATATCAAATTACACTCAGGTAGACTTGAGGAATTTAAATGAAGGAACTTAAACTTCATATACCACAACCTGCTCTAGCGCTCGTGAATGACGCCGGAATGGCATAATGGTTAATAGTGAGACGTGCTTTATTAACAAACCATTAGAACACAATTCTTCTTAGTGAAAGTCCTAATAAATATTCGAAATGAACAATCAAGCAGTAAGCTTACTGTTGTCTGGTTTATGGTCTTGTTGTGATCTGAATATTAATTAGGCTTTATAGGAAAAGTATGTTGCACCACATTGAATGTCAATAAGGGCAACGTCTAAGTGAGAAAAGGGGCTATAGAACTAAAAGTTGTTTTCCTCAATGCAAAATATTGTAAGTATGTGGGAAAACGATCTAGAGCTTTGATACACCCTGAAACAACGAGCTGCAGCTATAGGGAGGATTGCTTATAGGTGATTGCTTATAAATGATGATTAACTAAACTACTTCCCTCATACATTGCTGTCTATAAAATGGATATGGAACAATTGTAGCCTCTATTTAGATAGATGCGTGTGTGTTCAAGAAAGACAGAGAGAGTGAAGGGTACAGAAGTTGTCAATGATTGAACTAACTGTCCACAATGCTTTAATGTTTATTCATAATATAGTAGCCAAAGCATAATTTTGCTCATGCTTGTATTATTTATTTCAGCACTGGTAACTGAAAGACACAGTGTAGCCTAATGCAGCGTTTGCGACACATTTTGATTAACCTCAGTTGGTACATCTACAAACAAAGTTGGATTAAAACTTTCAGTTCAATGCCACCTCTCTGCTCTGATTTTGGGGTATCGCAGTGAGGATGGCATATGGGACATGATAAGAAGGAAACAGGAAACTAACCTGGCATTGGTGCAGTCGTTGTACAGCGCTTCGAAGTCCTTGCGGGTGATGAGTTTGCAGCGATTCACCCCGGGCTGAATAGCCCCTAGCCCCCGCAGAACTCGGACCTGTTCCACTGTGCACACGACGGGGCATATATCCAGCCGCTTCAGCTTGGTGTAGACGGTGTGCAGCCCTCCGACCAGATGTTTCAGGAAGAGGTCGAAGACCTGCGGCAGGCAAATTAGTTCTTGACCGTCGACGTTGAACGAGGCTACCCTGACCCCGTGCACCTCAACCATTTTGCACTCGTTATTGCCGCTTGTGCCGTTTCCATTTCCACCGCCTCCTCCGCTAATGAAAGAGTTGATCATGCTGCTTGTCAGTCTCGGGGACTCGGCTGGGCTTGTATACAGCGGATCGGAGCGAAATAAGCTGCCAGACCCCAGAGTAGAGGTTTGGGAAAGCACCGGCGGAGTTGCTGACATGGCCATAGTTTCTCAAGTTTATTCCTGTCTCACCCTTTGCGTTTTTTTCCCTTCTCGATCACAATTTCTTTCTCTTGATGTTTCACATGCACTGTCGCTCCCGTCGGATAATCGGCAACGGGCAACTACCTATCTGACAAGTGCGGGGGCTAGAATGAGAACCATCCGATTCAGTTTCAATTAGCCAGCACGCTGAGAACTGGATTGGCAGCTCCCACCACCAACGAGGAGTGTAGCAGTTTACGCGCGAGCATCCTATTGGCCCTTTAAGCATGAATGGCAGGGCTCCTAGTTAGAGGGGCGAGTTTCTGTTGACAGCTACTCCGCTACTGGATAATAACCTTTTTACAGACTGTTGGCTTTCATTTGAAACCATTAAGACCTGAATTCAAATGTTTTATTCTAATTGGTTCACATAAGAAAACATGTGAAGTTTGTTATTGTAATGTTATTACATTGCTATTGTATGATAATACATGTAGACCCATTGCATTAGGCCTATAGCCTAATAAAATATGATTAGGTTTTTAGGTTTTAGGTTTTATTGATTCGCACCAAAGAAAAGAAGTGAAAGACAAAACAGTAGAGATAAAAAACGGTGTGCAGGTGAGGTTGGAAGCCCAAAAGGGCTTTATATGAAAACAACACCACAAATATAAGTACGAAAACAAAACTCTGTTCAATCAGTTAAACAGCATGTTAATTATAATTGTACATACTATACTCAGTATACAAGAAAAAACATGTTTGGACATGTGTGTGTGCATGTGTGTGTGAGTGTTGGGCTCCATGGAGGGGATTATTGTGTTGTTTGGTTCATCAAGCTGACCCCCAGTCTTTGCTAGAAGTCATTGAGGGATGATGAGGTTTTGGCAATGTCAAGACAAGAATTCCAGAGTATGGTTCCTCTGTATCTGATAGAGAATCTGATAGATTATTAGGATCATTACTTTGATTAGCCTTACAGCCATAAATGATTACGATTATTGTAATAATAGTTGTTGATATTGTTATTGTGGTTACCCCTGCTACTATAATACACATACCAAGGCCAATATCATGAGCTCTGAGAGGTAGTAATTATGTTTGGGATTGCCTGCTGGTTGAAGACAGAGACATACATACAGTATTATGGCTCTGGTTGAAAATCTATTCTGTTTACTCACAGTTACTGCAGAACGTTTATCAGACCCAACGCGAATGGACCTGATCATTAAAAAAAATGGGGACCCGGACTCGAGGGGACCCAAGAAAAATCAGACCTGAACCCGAATGGAACCGAGGACAACTTGACCTAGACCCAGACCCGACCCATACCCTAACGTGTCCGGGTCTAGTCCAGACCTGATTGGACCCGAGTGACAAAAAATGAAAAATATTTGTTAATCAGACAAGTTGCTCTTCTGTTTAACATATAGGTCTATATGTGTTGGCTAGGCCTTCTATAAATCAATACATTCACCTTATTAGCATAAAATAAATATGCTATAGGCTATGCAAAGCTGTGGTCGGGTCCATTCAGGTCCACTCGGGTCTATCAGCTGTAGTTAAATAGACCAGAGTCCTGACCCAGACCCAAAGGACAAGTTCACATTTCAGACCCAGGTAGATCGGTTCCACCCAGACCCGTGAAGACCTCTAATCTGTGGCACTAAACTCAAAATACATAAACTCCCATGCAGAGAAATTGACAAGTTGACAAATTCACATGCATGTTCATGTTCATGTATTTCATCAATTTGAAACAGTTTGTGACAACTTTGGTAAATATATATATTTTTTTTAAGCATTTACTCACATATCAATAAGCTATTATTTAGCGGTTTGGCAGCTTGGAAGGTGTTAAATCTAGCACCAGTAGTGCATTTCAAGCTGTCACTTCCCATGTATATGTCTTTGCCTATAGAGCCCCAATGTGGTTTCAAACAGTGATCGCATTCTGATAACAGTAGCACACAGATGCCTCTCCAGAGGCCCTCACTGCAGTCCTACCTAGGCTGCATTAACAACACAGGTTATCGACATGACTGCCACAAACCAGAGGAGCAGTGGTGATTTTGCATAAAGCAAGAAAATTATTAGTTTATAGTGCCCTGGTCAGATTGTTGCCAGTTAAAAGGAAGAAAAAAATGTTATTTAACAGAGCTAGATGGACCAAAACATTGCATTTGTGTTTGAACCCAACACAGACTACATGTGGTAGGACGGACATTTCCTTGTCAATTGAAAATAGGTCACTTCTACAAGAGCCAAAAGAGTCACAGGTCAACTTGGTGGTTTTGCAGACACAGTCAACGTCTGGCTATTCGTTACGTGTATGAACCTCAATCAATTCCTCCCCTCGATAATCATCACCAGAGACCACGCTGGCCTGTTTGTTTCATATTAAGCTACTGTAAAAGTATTTTTGTTGGACCTCACTAATGCAGGACATGTTAGAAATAAATAATGCAATTGCACACCTGCCAGCATTTTCAGGCAGATGGCACTATTTCAAATGAAAATCTTCATCTTGGTTAAAAAAAAGTCTGAAAAATGAATACAGGAATAATATTTAACCTTTGGGCTATTCTAGTAGGGAAGATTAATATTGTAATGAGTGCTTAAATGCCATGCAAATTTTTTGCAAGTACCTGGTTAAATTAAAAACCTAGGTGGCAATCTGGAAATAAGATACATATTTTACCTGGGTTTCAATTGCACCTTTCTCCTTCATCTTCAATTTAATCTTAATGATTGCCTGATTAGCATAGCCAGCCAGCTGGCAAAGCTACCAGCTCCAGCCTCAACACTCCCCCAGCAGCGGGTGAATGTCTACCCCTCTACACAAAGCGACAACTCATTCCTCATAGAGTAAATGTATATAATGATGCCCTCCCACCGTCTCAGCACACAGTGATGGACTGCTTCCATGGGAACATTGTACAGAGTAATCTCCTCTTTTTAAGGACAGTTTCTCAAACTGGTTGAAGAACACTTTTCAGTCGTTCTTACACTGAACAGACTGGTGATATCTTTTGAAAGATAATATATTCTTATATTCTTATATCAATCGTCATTCTGTCAACACGTTAAATCCTACATTTCACTGTATTTAGACTTTACATTGGATTAGTTTAGCTAAATTAGTATTGCTAAATGCAATGTAACTACACTGACAATACACTGTAATTAATGTGAGAGAAAGAAATCATAAATCCCTAAAGTTCCTTCAGTGGATGACACTTGTACTTGGTTGCAGAAAGAAGAGTACTGTACATCCATTCCTGTATGCTTGCCATCATCATTTATGCATCATGCAGACTGTAGACTGAAAGTGGTTGTGTGAAAGACAGGACATGGCGAGGGGGAATGGAGAAAATTAGCGAGAGAGAGAGTATGTCTGCCTCATCTCAATTTTGACTCCTTCTCTTTATAGAGTTATTGTAATGTGAAACATTTCAGTGAGGCCAAGATGCAGAACAGCATCTCCCTTCAGAATAATGAAATGTTTTTATTAATGCAAGCATCACACAAATCAATAACAACAATATATTACTGGTGATTGTAATTGAATGTTTTCCTAACTTTACTGTCACTTGTAATAGATATTCATGTCCATTACAGTGTTTTAAATTCATTCTTGTCTCTTGCTGGATTGAATGTTACATACTGTATACATCAAGTAACAAACTGTATACTGTGACGTGACAAAAAGTTGATGGACTCTTCATTTAAATAAAATATCACTCCTACTTTAAAAAGACAAGCTTGTTACTTGAGTGTGGTTGCCATGCTTATTGTTTTTAAGAAGGTCCACATTGATGATTTAATGACACTTCCTCTATGCTTGCTGCCAAATGAAGGGTGACTGATCCCGGAAGTAAGACCGTCACTCTGTTCTCAGCCTTGGGATGCAACAGAATCAATGAGCAGGAATACCTGTCAAAACCACTTTGGCATGCCCTGAAAAAATTTTTATGTATTAATTGAAAGTTGTTTCCCCAATGTTTTCCCCAAGTTGAAAAGAGAAAAAAAGCTATTCTATATTATAACTGATAGAATTCAAGCCAAATCTTTGAATAAGCACTTGGAATACTGGTGGCATTTTATTTTATTTTAGTATAACTACAGCCCTTAATCATATGATTCCACTTGGTCGGCTGTCCAGTTCGGAGAGAACTTGGAATCCAAGTCTCTTTCATTGACTATATAAGTATTCACAGCACCCTCAACACCTGTCAGGTTGCACTGCTTCATGGCTCCATATCATATCCCTTCAAGTAGAAGGAACAGGAGGAAGAATGGCCTGAGAAACCCACCAAATAATCCACTGCTAGAAGGAAACAGAGCCAATCAGGGACTCTTGAAAATGCATGAGCCATGATAAAGAGTTAGCTACATCTCTAACAGTTCTCTGATGCAACAATCAAAGGAAGCAGAACACATAGAAGTGAACAGCGAAAGATGTGTGTACTTCAAATATAAATTGTTCTTGATTTTCTCAAAAAGCAAGGCAGTGCTTGCTGCATTGATGATCGTTTGTAATACAGCCAGGAAAACCGCCTATGAACATACCCCTAAATGGCACAGGATGAAACTACTCCAACCATTTCAATCCACACAGGTTTTTCTTTTAATTTTATTGGATAAAAAAATTAGCATATCCCCTGAGAGTAAGCAAGTGACACGAAAAACACCTCTGCATCACAGAAATGTAGACAAACACTCCTGTTAAAAGCTTCAACACTGTGGTTTGGATTTAGTAGAGAAAAAAAGAGGGAAAAACATGCTTGTTTTCAGCCATCTGTCAGGGCTGTTTTGAGAGTATATGAGATTTTAAAAAGGAGACCAGTGATGATCAATTGATTATTCATATCAAACCAATAAACACCTGTCTGCATAGCCTGGCCCAGCAAACAACAGATATTGTCACGATCTTCTATAGGGACAGACCAAGGCGCAGCGAGGTATCCAGTATACATACTTTATTTATGAACGCAACTGGTAAAATAATAAACAAAACAAATGAAGAGCGACACTACATAACATGGACTAAACACTTAAGCCATGAAACAAACATCAAACAATAACCCACAAAACCATAGTGAAAACCACAAACATATATATGGTTCCCAATTAGAGGTAACGACACTCAGCTGCCTCTAATTGGGAACCATTAACCCAATATAGAAAATCACACCTAGAACCAAAAAACCCTACACCAAAAACGAAACTTAACACGTCCGCCTGTAAAACTCAGGCCTGGACGTGACAGATATAGCCAAGGCAGCAGCTACTCTTCCTGGGGTCCAGTAAAATTAAGGCTGTTATATACAATTAAAAACACTACATTACATTTTACAATATGTGTGCATGCGTGTCTGTACACTCACAGTCCCCGCTGTTCCATAAGGTGTATTTTTATCTTCTTTATATGTATACAGCACCAGTCAAAAGTTTGGAAACACCTACTCATTCAAGAGTTTTTCTTTATTTTTACTATTTTCTACATTGTAGAATATTAGTGAAGACAACAAAACTATGAATTAACACATTTGGAATCATCTAGTTACCAAAAAAGTGTTAAACAAATCATAATGTATTTTATATTTTATATTCTTCAAAGTAGCCACCCTTTGCCTTGATGACAGCTTTGCACACTCTTGACATTCTCTCAACCAGCTTCACCTGGAATGCTTTTTCAACAGTCTTGAAGGAGTTCCCACATATGCTGAGCACTTGTTGGCTGCTTTTCCTTCACTCTGCGGTCCAACTCATCCCAAACCATCTCAATTGGGTTGAGGTCAGGTGATTGTGGAGACCATGTCATCTGATGCAGCACTCCATCACTCTTTTTCTTGGTCAAATAGCCCTTACACAGCCTGGAGGTGTGTTGGGTTATTGTCCTGTTGAAAAACAAATGATAGTACAACTAACCACAAACCAGATGGGATGGTGTATTGCTGCAGAATGCTGTGGTAGCCATGCTGGTTAAGTGTGCCTTGAATTCTAAATAAATCACAGACAGTGTCACCAGCAATGCACCCCCACACCATCACACCTACTCCTCCATGCTTCACGGTGGGAACCACACATGCAGAGATCATCCGTTCACCTACTCTGCATCTCACAAAGACTCTGCAGTTGGAACCAAAAATCTCAGATTTGGACTCATCAGACCAAAAGACATATTTCCACCGGTCTAATGCCCATTGCTCGTGTTTCTTGGCCCAAGCAAGTCTCTTCTTCTTATTGGTGTCCTTTAGTAGTGGCTTTTTTGCAGCAATTCGATCACAAAGGCCTGATTCACACAGTCTCCTCTGAACAGTTGATGTTGAGATGTGTCTGTTACTTGAATAGAATAATTTATTTGGACTGCAATTTCTGATGCTGGTAACTTGATTGAACTTATCCTCTGCATCAGAGGTATCTCTGGGTCTTCTTTTCCTGTGGCGGTCCTCATAGTTTCATCATAGTGCTTGATGCTTTTTGCAACTGCACTTGAAGAAACTTTCAAAGTTCTTGAAATGTTCCATATTGACTGACCTTCATGTCTTAAAAATGATGTACTTTCATTTCTCTTAGCTTATTTGAGCTGTTCTTGCCATAATATGGACTTGGTCTCTTACTAAATAGGGCTATCTTCTGTATGCCACCCCTACCTTGTCATAACACAACTGATTGGCTCAAAACGCATTAAGAAGGAAAGAAATTCCACAAATTAACTTTTAACAAGGCACACCTGTTAATTGAAATGCATCCCAGGTGACTACCTCATGAAGCTGGTTGATAGAATTCCAAGAGTGTGCAAAGCTGTCATCAAGGCATAGGGTGGCTATTTTTGAAGAATCTCAAATATAAAATATATATTTGTTTAACACTTTTGTGATTACTACATGATTCCATATGTGTTATTTCATAGTGTTGATGTGTTCACTATTATTCTACAATGTAGAAAATAATAAAAATGAAGAAAAAACCCCTGAATGAGTAGGTGTGTCAAAACGTTTGACTGGTACTGTATATATGATTTCAGTGCTTGCATGAGTTACTTGATGTGGAATAGAGTTCCATGTTGTCATGGCTCTATGTAGTACTGTGCCTCTCCCATAGTATTTTCTGGACTTGGGGACTGTGAAGAGACCTCTGGTGGCTTGTCTTGTTGGGGATGCATGGGTGTCTGAGCTGTGTGCTAGTAGTTTAAATCAAAAGCTTGGCGCATTCACCATGTCATTACCTCTCACAAATACAAGTAGTGATTAAGTCAGGAAAGATTGACATTAATTAATGTTAGCGCTCCGTGTACATTTAAGGGTCAGGCGTGTTGCCCTTGTCTGGGCCAATTGTAATTTTCATAAGTCCCTATTTGTGTCACCTGACCACACAACTGGACAGTACTCCATGTGCGCTCAAAACTAGTGCTTGTAGGACTTGCCTTGATAGCTTTGATAAGAAGGCAGAGTAGCGCTTTATTATGGACAGACCTCTCCCATAGCTACTGTTGCGTCAATATGTTTTAACTATGACAGTTTACAATCTAGTGTTACTCCAAGCAGTTTAGTCTCCTCAAATTGCTAAATTTCCACATTATTCATTACAAGATTTAGTTGAGGTTTATGGTTTAGTGAATGATCTGTCCCAAATACAAAACAACTCCCACAATATTTTTATTATCAATTGCTCTTAGCCAATCATCAGTCATTTGAGTCCTGTACACGTTGAATGCCCCTCCCTATAAACTTGCTGAAAAACGGTTGTTAATTTGTTTACTGTGAAGTAGCATTGTATCTGGTCAAACACAATTATTTCCTAGCGTTTACCAAGGGTTGGTAACAGGCTGATTGGTCGGTTGTTTGAGTCAGTCAAGGGTGCTTTCCTATTCTTGGTAGCAGAATTACTTTTGCTTCCCTCCAGGCCTGAGGGCACACACTTTTATGTAGGCTTAGATTGAAGAGATGGCAAATAGGAGTGGCAATATCGTCCACTATCATCCTCAGAAATTTTCCATTGAAGTTGTCAGACCCAGGTGGCCTGTCATTGTTGATAAAAAAACAAAAACATTTTCACCTCTCCAAACTCACATTACGGAATTCTAAATTACAACGCTTGTCTTTCATAATTTGGTCAGTTATGCATGGATGTGTAGGTTCAGAATTTTTTGTTGTCATGTCATGCCTAAATTTGCTAATCTTGCCAATGAAAATATGATTAAAGTAGTTGGCAATATCAGTATGTTTTGTGATGAATGAGCCATCTGATTCAATGAATGATGTAGCCAAGTTTGCCATTTTGCCCAAAATTGCATTTAAGGTGCTCCAAAGATTTTCCCTATCGTTCTTTATATAATTTTTTTGTTGTTTCATACTACAGTTTCTTCTTCTTTTTGTTCAGTTTAGTAATATGATTTCTCAATTTACAGTACGTTTGCCAATCGGCTGTGCAGCCAGACTTATTTGCCATTCCTTTTACTTCATCCCTCTCAACCATACAATTTTTTAATTAAACAGTTGATGGATTTGGATACTGCTTCAGAGCAGATCAATCAATCAATCAATCAAATGTATTTATAAAGCCCTTCTTACATCAGCTGATGTCACAGAGTGCTGTACAGAAACCTAGCCTAAAACCCCAAACAGCAAGCAATGCAGGTGTAGAAGCAGCATTAGTAAAGATGTGGACAATGCAAGTGGATGATTTAGTTCCTGTTCCGTTTGTAAAACCCTGTAGGCTGACTGACAACCTGAACCAGGTTGCAGGCACTGGTTACATTTTGAAGCTTTTTCTTGAGAGAACAGCTAGATGAAAGCGAGTGAATATTTAGGTCCCCAAGGAAATATACCTATCTGTTGAGATCACGTGCATTTTGAAGCATTTCACACATATTATCCAGATACTTACTGTTAGGACTTTGTGGCCTATTGCAGCTTCCCACACAAATGGAATTTAGGTGAGGCAGGTGAACCTGTAACCACATTATTATTTGACATGAGATCCTTTCTAAGCTTTACAGGAATATGACTCTGAACATAAGCGGCAACACCTCCACCATTGGCATTCTGTATCATCAAAGGTATTATCTAAGTGAGTTTCAGAGACAGTCAGTATATGAATGTTATCCGTTAATAGCAAGTTATTGATTTCATGAACCTTGTTTTCTTGGCTACATATGTTAATGTAGACTATTTTTAGTACTTTCTGGGACTCTTGATAGTTGTTATTGCGTCACTGGGAGGCTTATCAGAGGTAGACATAACAGTGATATTTATGTTTGAGCTTATAGTGCAGGGTGAGCTGCACACAGTGGACTTCCTACTAGGGCACAACGTCTCAGTGCTAACAGTATAACTCAGGTTCATCAGCACATGATTACTGCTGACAATAGCTGTAGGATTGACAGAGGCATTCAGGGGAGTTAAAGGAACATAAATTAGGTTACTTCCATTATGACTGCCAACACCCCTGGGGAAATGTGCATTTGCAGCAGCACTACGACAACTCAGCGTCACAATGGTCGGGATTATCTGAGCAGGGCTTGGGTTACTGATAGGTAAATGTCTCAAAGCTGCCTTGAAATACACGGACAGGATCCAGGATCCAAGATGAGAAGCAACTAAATATAGTTACATTTCTACAGCACCATGCCTGCTCAGCACAAACAATATGCTGCTGCCCCAATTGGTGTACAGTACTTCAGACAAGTATGTTGTCTGGGTCTGGGATGCATGTAGTCCCGACGTGACCATGCTATCCAATCCCTAGACAGCATAGACGAAAACCTGAACGTCCCTCGTCTGTCATGAATGTTGAATAAAATTATATTTGAACTTACTCTACCAATTGTCCGTGGAGTTGGCTCTTATATAGGGTGGAATGTGAAACAAAATATCCAAAGGAACGTATTATAAAACAGACTTTCCAAACATGGCTCTGTTGTAGACCCACTTCCTCTCTGTTTTCCTCATGTCAAAATAAAAGTCCCCCACAAGTTGGGTCAGATGCTTGATTAAGTTCTGGGTCCATACTTGTTAAGACAATAGATAGAATGAGGATCGGAACCAGAACGAAGACCTCCACCCTTTCTCTTTGTATGGTATGGGCAAGTCTATGGGCCAAATGTCCCCACCCCTTCCGAAATTCCGAAAGATGCTAACACCTGCGAAATCGTGATTTGTCCAATTACCAGTGACGAAAAACCCAAGCACGGGAACAAATTTTGCTTGTTATCTCATGCATCTTGTTGTATCATGACAGACCAATGGTACCATCTATGTTTACGTACTCTGTTCACAAGAGATTAACAAAATACCAACATTTGGAAAGTCTGTTTAATAATCAATCAATCAATCAAATGTATTTATAAAGCCCTTCTTACATCAGTTGATGTCACAAAGTGCTGTACAGAAACCCAGCCTAAAACCCCAAACAGCAAGCAATGCAGGTGTAGAAGCACGGTGGCTAGGAAAAACTCCCTAGAAAGGCCAGAACCTAGGAAGAAACCTAGAGAGGAACCAGGCTATGTTCCTTCTGATTTTTTTTTTCAAACACCAACGCTATATAAGAACCGACCCCATGGAGTAAGTTCAAAAATAATTTTATTCAGCATTCGTGACAGACAATGGATGTTTAGGTTTCCGACTATGTGATAATATGTGGCTCTGCTGTCCAGGGATTGGTTCAGCATGGTCACGTCGGGTCTGGGATGCACGATGCATCTCAAGCTTTTGTGATAAACAAGTGTGATTTAAAAAATGTATCATTCAAAACCATGCCTCACTTGAATGAAATAATGACCATGAAAGATGATCTCTAATACTGTCGAATTCAACAATGGTTTCAGAAGTACCCTCAAGCCTGGTTCTTTTAGAAGGACCCTCAAGCCTCAAGCCTCAAGCCTGGTACTCTTTGAACTGCAGGGCTTTTAGAAGGACCCTTAAGCCTCAAGATCGGTTCTTTTTTAACAGCAGGGCTTTTAGAAACCACTTAAAATCATAAAAGGCCACCAATGATAATGAATCCAAATGACCAAACTAATTCACTTGTGTAACTAAAAATGTATGCCAGGTGCAGCTTATATCATCAGGTTCTTCGGTACTTCAATGCACACTGAACAAGGAAATAGACATGGTGTGTGCCCTCATTTAAACTTAATTTAAAGGGAAATTACAACCCTCATATGAACTATTTTAAATGCATTTTCCTCTTTCAAAACAACAGTCAATCCTTCATTAGTTTTACAACCAGAACATCAGTCAACAAGCAATCAGCCCGACCCACTGATTTTTACGGCATGCATTATCAGCACTGCAGGCTAAGCAGCAGTCAGCAGTGGATATTTGTGGAGCTTACCTCTGTCAAAGCCCAAAGAAACAGACAACTCATTCTGGATGACTTGGAGAAGGGTCTAAAGAAAGAAAAGTATGAAGGTAATGATTTGAATCTGAAAAAAATATTTACTTTACCTGATTCCAGTCAACTTTTGATCCTCGGCAGAAACGGTTAATCTATGGAGAATCTGATGACAGTTTACATTCATGCTCTGCCAGCAACATTAGTGATGCCAGCTGTTGGCAAATGTGGCTAGTGTGGTATACCATCTACAGTAGTAAACAAGGAGAAGTTTGCCCGGCTGGACCTATAGGTCACTATTCATTGAACTGTTCATTATATTTGGTTGGCAGTCATGTGAATGGTTTGTGTCCGGAGTGGGTGGTTGATGAAACGGTGGAGCATGTGTTGTTGTGTTGTTGATAGTTTGTTGAAGAGAGGGAAAGACGGATGTGTAGGGATATTGAGATTGGAGAGGGTTGGGAAGGTTAGGAGGGGATTTGGGGGATGGGGAGGGTTTGTTGGAAGTTAGTAGGGCTCTTTCTTATTGTTTTAGAAGTACAGGATTAGGAAGGAGGAGTTAAGTTTTGCGTTTGTTTTCTTTTGTTTCTAATGTAATATGTAAACCGTGATTGACCACACACTCCAGCACAGTAAGTGGTGGTATGCACCTTTAACATGTTTGTGGGAACGCCATTATACCGATGAAGAAGCATCAGAAGAAGAAGAAGAAGCAGCAGAAGAAGCAGAAGAAGAAGCAGAAGAAGAAGCAGAAGTAGCAGAAGAAGCAGCAGAAGAAGCAGCAGAAGAAGAAGCAGAAGAAGAAGCAGCAGCAGCAGAAGAAGCAGCAGAAGAAGAACCAGAAGAAGAAGCAACAGACAAAGAAGAAGCAGCAGAAAAAGCAGCAGAAGAAGAAGCAGCAAAAGAAGAAGCAGCAGAAGAAGCATCAGAGGAAGAAGCAGCAGAAGAAGAAGAAGAAGCAGCAGAAGAAGAAGAAGCAGCAGAAGAAGAAGAAGCATCAGAGGAAGAAGCAGCAGAAGAAGAAGAAGAAGCAGCAGAAGAAGAAGAAGCAGCAGAAGAAGCAGCATTAGCAGCAGCAGAAGAAGAAGCAGAATAATACCTTGTTTAGGAATACATCTACTTGGGCAAATAGTTTTTAGAACATCTGAATTACATGGCAAGAATATGTAACATCTATTAGTATCACAGGATCTAGGCCCATTAATATGGAAACAGTCGGGAGGCTGATATAGGTTTGCTTGTTTGAAACAGGATAACAGTAAACACAATACACAAAAGGCTTCTTAGATCTTACTTCCACAATAAGAAAAGTGCCACCGTCCTTTCACAGACTTTACTAGTTGAGTTTACAACTGACCAAAAGCAGAGACAAACAATTTCAGGATAAACAGTTGGCCACTGCATTTACAAATAAACAGTTCAAGAAATGTAAATACAATATCTACTGAAAGACAATCACCTTAAAGGTGGAATCCTTAAATTGAAACAATAACAAAGGGTCACCTTGCCTGTGTTTTGGTAAGAAGCTCAGGGATGGACCTGGAGAAATGTGAGGGCAATGGAACATTTTACAAAAACACATTTACTTGAAGAACACTGCAGATGCAAGGTTGGTAAAAGAATGACAGTTTGTGCCGTTCTGTTTTCAAACTTTGCATCTGCACTGTTCTTCAAGTGAATGTGTTTTTGTAAAATTTTCTGTGGAAATTGTTAAAAGTAGTCCTTGTGCATAGGGTTGTACAATAAGAACTATATAGCTCAGTGGTAACAGCACAAAACACACACAACCTTCAGGGACATATGCTCTCATCTGGGAAGGAGGGTTTGGGGTGCTTTTATAAGTTGAACATGTTCCCAACCAGGGTCCACTGGGAAACATGGACCCATCTAAGGCTGAATGCCAATGTGATAGCGATGTGCACTGATGGCAGGCAACATGGTTAGTATTACCACTGGGGGGAAGTGAGGTGTTTCTCAATGCTAATGCATTGTCTCAGTTATGTTATCACCTAAAATCTCTCATCTCCTGCAATATTAAGGGCTATTGGATGTAACTAGCTGTATTTAAACGAATAGAAACACCATCCCTTCATCATCATTGTGTTATTGACTGTACGTTTGTTTATCCCATGTGTAACTCTGTGTCGTTGTTTTTGTTGCACTGCTTTTCTTTATCTTGGCCAGGTCGCAGTTGTAAATTAGAACTTGTTCTCAACTGGCCTACCTGGTTATATAAAGGTGAAATAAAGAAAAAATATTTTAAAAATCAAATCAAATCGAATTTTATTGGTCACATACACATGGTTATCAGATGTTAATGCAAGTGTAGCGAGAAGCACAAGCCTTTCGCTACACTCACATTAACATCTGGTAACCATGTGCATATGACCAATACAATTTGATTTGATTTGATGATGAAGGGATGGTGTTCCTATTAGTTTACATATAGCTACTCACATCTTTACTAATATGATATTAATCATGTTTATGTTGAGAAAAAACATGGAATACTTTTTATTTAATCAGGGTGTGTGTGTGTGTGTGTGTGTGATTTGTTGTTAAATGAGATTTGAGGCAAAGACCTCATGAGAGACTTTCCATCTCATCTACTGTCACATGATACAGTGCGCATATTGCTCAACATGGCTGCTGACAACCTACCATCCGAATTGTTATCATATTTGAGACAGATAAGAAACTATTATTGATTTGCCAGTGGTGTGTACTTTCAATAATTTTCTTGAGAACGGTGCAGCTGAAATTGGCAAGGGTTCAAGAATCTTGTTGTTGACGTTAGCATAATGTTAGCTAGCTTGCTTGCTAACATATGAGTAGGGCATATCTAACAACGTGTACCATTTGAATATAAAACTAACTAACTACATAGCAATTCATATCAAATCAAATCAAATTTATTTATAAAGCCCCCCTTACATCAGCTGATGTCACAGAGTGCTGTACAGAAACCCAGCCTAAAACCCCAAACAGCAAGCAATGCAGGTGTAAAAGCACTGCAGGTGTAAAAGCACGGTGGCTAGGAAAAACTCCCTAGAAAGGCCAAAACCTAGGAAGAAACCTAGAGAGGAACCAGGCTGTGAGGGGTGGCCAGTCCTCTTCTGGCTGTGCCGGGTGCAGATTATAACAGAACATGGACAAGATTTTAAAATGTTCATAAAACAGGCAGAACAGTTGAAACTGGAGAAGCAGCACGGCCAGGTGGACTCGGGACATCAAGGAGTCATCAGGCCAGGTAGGCCTTGAGGAATGGTCCTAATGCTCAGGTCCTCCGAGAGAGAGAAGAAGAAAAAAGAAAGAAAGAGAGAGATAATTAGAGAGAGCATACTTAAATTCGCACAGGACACCAGATAAAATAAATACTCCAGATATAACAGACGGACCCTAACCCCCCGACACATAAACTACTGCAGCATAAATACTGGGGGCTGAGACAGGAGGGGTCGGGAGACACTGTGGCCCCGTCCGACGATACCCCCGGACAGGGCCAAACAGGCAGGATATAACCCCACCCACTCTGCCGAAGCACAGCCCCCACACCACTAGAGGGAAATCTTCAACCACCAACTTACCATCCTGAGACAAGGCCGAGTATAGCCCACAAGATCTCCGCCACGGCACCAGTAAGCCAGTGACTCAGCCCCTGTAATAGGGTTAGAGGCAGAGAATCCCAGTGGAGGGGAAACCGGCCAGGCAAAGACAGCAAGGGTGGTTCGTTGCTCCAGTGCCTTTCCGTTCACCTTCACACTCCTGGGCCAGACTACACTCAGTCATAAGACCTACTGAAGAGATGAGTCTTCAATAAAGACTTAAAGGTTGAGACAGAGTCTGCGTCTCTCACATGGATAGGCAGACTATTCCATAAAAATGGAGCTCTATAGGAAAAGGCCCTACCTCCAGCTGTTTGCTTAGAAATTCTAGGGACAGTAAGGAGGCCTGCGTCTTGTGACCGTAGCGTACGTGTAGGTATGTACGGCAGGACCAAATTGGAAAGATAGGTAGGAGCAAGCCCATGTAATGCTTTGTAGGTTAGCAGTAAAACCTTGAAATCAGCCCTTGCCTTAACAGGAAGCCAGTGTAGAGAGGCTAGTACTGGAGTAATATGATCAAATTTTGGGGTTCTAGTCAAGATTCTAGCAGCCGTGTTTAGCACTAACTGAAGTTTATTTAGTGCTTTATCCGGGTAGCCGGAAAGTAAAGCATTGCAGTAGTCTAACCTAGAAGTTACAAACGCATGGATTAACTTTTCTGCATCATTTTTGGACAGAAAGTTTCTGATTTTTACAATGTTACGTAAATGGAAAAAAGCTGTCCTTGAAACAGTCTTGATATGTTCGTCAAAAGAGAGATCAGGGTCCAGAGTAACGCCGAGGTCCTTCACAGTTTTATTTGAGACGACTGTACAACCATCAAGATTAATTGTCAGATTCAACAGAAGATCTCTTTGTTTCTTGGGACCTAGAACTAGCATCTCTGTTTTGTCAGAGTTTAAAAGTAGAAAATTTTCCGCCATCCACTTCCTTATGTCTGAAACACAGGCTTCCAGGGAGGGCAATTTTGGGGCTTCACCATGTTTCATCGAAATGTACAGCTGTGTGTCATCCGCATAGCAGTGAAAGTTAACATTATGTTTCCGAATGACATCACCAAGTGGTAAAATATATAGTGAAAACAGTAGTGGTCCCAAAACAGAGCCTTGAGGAACACCGAAATTTACAGTTGATTTGTCAGAGGACAAACCATCCACAGAGACAAACTGATATCTTTCCGACAGATAAGATCTAAACCAGGCCAGAACTTGTCCATGTAGACCAATTTGGGTTTCCAATCTCTCCAAAAGAATGTGGTGATCGATGGTATCAAAAGCAGCACTAAGGTCTAGGAGCACGAGGACAGTTGCAGAGCCTCGGTCTGACGCCATCAAAAGGTCATTTACCACCTTCACAAGTGCAGTCTCAGTGCTATGGTGGGGTCTAAAACCAGACTGAAGCGTTTCGTATACATTGTTTGTCTTCAGGAAGGCAGTGAGTTGCTGCGCAACAGCTTTTTCTAAAATTTTTGAGAGGAATGGAAGATTCGATATAGGCCGATAGTTTTTTATATTTTCTGGGTCAAGGTTTGGCTTTTTTAAGAGAGGCTTTATTACTGCCACTTTTAGTGAGTTTGGTACACATCCGGTAGATAGAGAGCTGTTTATTATGTTCAACATAGGAGGGCCAAGCACAGGAAGCAGCTCTTTCAGTAGTTTAGTTGGAATAGGGTCCAGTATGCAGCTTGAAGGTTTAGAGGCCATGATTATTTTCATCAATGTGTCAAGAGATATGGTACTAAAAAACTTGAGTGTCTCTCTTGATTTTATGTCCTGGCAAAGTTGTGTGGACTCAGGACAACTGAGCTTTGGAGGAATACGCAGATTTAAAGAGGAGTCCGTAATTTGCTTTCTAATGATCATGATCTTTTCCTCAAAGAAGTTCATGAATGAATCACTGCTAAAGTGAAAGCCATCCTCTCTTGGGGAATGCTGCTTTTTAGTTAGCTTTGCGACAGTATCAAAAATAAATTTTGGATTATTCTTATTTTCCNTTCCGTTCCAATTTTCTGGAAGCTTGCTTCAGAGCTCGGGTATTTTCTGTATACCAGGGAGCTAGTTTTTTATGGCAAATGTTTTTTGTTTTTAGGGGTGCAACTGCATCTAGGGTATTGCGCAAGGTTACATTGAGTTCCTCAGTTAGGTGGTTAACTGATTTTTGTACTCTGACGTCCTTGGGTAGGTGGAAGGATTCTGGAAGGGCATCTAGGAATCTTTGGGATGTCTGAGAATTTATAGCACGACTTTTGATGATCCTTGGTTGGGGTCTGAGCAGATTATCTGTTGCGATTTCAAACGTAATAAAATGGTGGTCCGATAGTCCAGGATTATGAGGAAAAACATTAAGATCCACAACATTTATTCCACGGGACAAAACTAGGTCCAGAGTATGACTGTGGCAGTGAGTAGGTCCGGAGACATGTTGGACAAAACCGACAGAGTCGATGATGGCTCCAAAAGCCTTTTGGAGTGGGTCTGTGGACTTTTCCATGTGAATATTAAAGTCACCAAAAATTAGAATATTGTCTGCCATGACTACAAGGTCCGATAAGAATTCAGGGAACTCAGTGAGGAACGTTGTATATGGCCCAGGAGGCCTGTAAACAGTAGCTATAAAAAGTGATTGAGTAGGCTGCATAGATTTCATGACTAGAAGCTCAAAAGACGAAAACGTCGTTTTTTTGTTTTTTGTAAATAGAAATTTGCTATTGTAAATGTTAGCAACACCTCCGCCTTTGCGGGATGCGCGGGGGATATGGTCACTAGTGTAACCAGGAGGTGAGGCCTCATTTAACACAATAAATTCATCAGGCTTAAGCCATGTTTCAGTCAGGCCAATCACATCAAGATTATGATCAGTGATTAGTTCATTGACTAGAACTGCCTTGGAAGTGAGGGATCTAACATTAAGTAGCCCCATTTTGAGATGTGAGGTATCACAATCTCTTTCAATAATGGCAGCAATGGAGGAGGTCTTTATTCTAGTGAGATTGCTAAGGCGAACACCGCCATGTTTAGTTTTGCCAAACCTAGGTCGAGGCACAGACACAGTCTCAATAAAGATAGCTGAGCTGACTACACTTACTGTGCTAGTGGCAGACTCCACTAAGCTGGCAGGCTGGCTAACAGCCTGCTGCCTGGCCTGCACCCTATCTCATTGTGAAGCTAGAGGAGTTAGAGCCCTGTCTATGTTCGTAGATAAGATGAGAGCACCCCTCCAGCTAGGATGGAGTCCGTCACTCCTCAACAGGCCAGGCTTGGTCCTGTTTGTGGGTGAGTCCCAGAAAGAGGGCCAATTATCTACAAATTCTATCTTTTGTGTGGGGCAGAAAACAGTTTTCAACCAGCGATTGAGTTGTGAGACTCTGCTGTAGAGCTCATCACTCCCCCTAACTGGGAGGGGGCCAGAGACAATTACTCGATGCCGACACATCTTTCTAGCTGATTTACACGCTGAAGCTATGTTGCGCTTGGTGACCTCTGACTGTTTCATCCTAACATCGTTGGTGCCGACGTGGATAACAATATCTCTATACTCTCTACACTCGCCAGTTTTATCTTTAGCCAGCACCATCTTCAGGTTAGCCTTAACGTCGGTAGCCCTGCCCCCTGGTAAACAGTGGATGATCGCTGGGTGATTCGCTTCAAGTCTAATACTGCGAGTAATGGAGTCGCCAATGACTAGAGTTTTCAATTTGTCAGTGCTAATGGTGGGAGGCCTTCGCGTCTCAGACCCCGTAACGGGAGGAGTAGAGACCAGAGAAGGCTCGTCCTCTGACTCCGACCCGCTGCTTAATGGGGAAAACCGGTTGAAAGTTTCTGTCGGCTGAATGAGCGACACCGGTTGAGCATTGCTACAGCATTTCCTTCCAGAAGCCGTGAGAAAATTGTCCGGCTGCGGGGACTGTGCGAGGGGATTTCTACGACTATCTGTACTTACTGGTGGCACAGACGCTGTTTCATCCTTTCCTACACTTCCATTTCCCTTGCCTAACGATTGCGTCTGAAGCCGGGCTTGCAGCACAGCTATCCTCGCCTTAAGGCGACCGTTCTCCTGTATATTATGAGTACAGCGACAGCAGTTAGAAGGCATCATGTTAGTGTTACTACTTAGCTTCGGTTGGTGGAGGTCCTGACGAAACACGTCCAGATAAAGCGTCCGGAGTGAAAAAGTTGAATGAAAAAATAAAAACGATAATTACAAAGTAAAAAGTAAAAACCGTAAAGCTGGCAGGTAGCAAAGTTAGGTTAGCAACAAAACGCACAGCAGCACGTAAACAAGTCTACTAGTTGTGACCGGAAAGACACACACGTTGTGGATGAAACCAGCAAATCAAATTGCACAGACTTGGTGGAGACAACCGAGCATTTTCTAAACATGTAATATTCGTTGTACAACGTTTGGCTCATCATTTCAACATGGATAGCTAGCAAGATAGTGTCATGGTCATCAGAATATTGATGTCAACAGGTGGAGGCTGGTGGGAGGAGCTATAGGAGGACGGACCCAATGTGATGACTGTAATGGAATAAATGGAATGGTATCAAACATATTAAAACCACGTTTGACTCCATTCCATTTATAGCATGCTAGCCATTATAATAAGCCCATCTTCCTATAGCTCCTCCCACCAGACTCTACAGATGTCAACATCTGTGTGATGCTAGCTAATGTTAGATAGCTATCAGCTTTCATTATGAATTATCGCTATCATGTCCCTGTTTGATTGGAAGATGGGTAGCTAACTAACCCAAACAACCACCAGTTGCACATGGCACACAAGGTTCAGAGAAGCATGCAGTGCCATTGTTATGCCAGCCTAGTCTACTGTTGGGTAGCGAAATGTAAAACTTATTTTAGCCAATTAAATGAAGAACTGTCTCTCCAACCCCCACATAGATGATCAAATCGACCTGTTAGAAATGCTAGCTAGACAATACAGGATAAGACATTTAACATTTAATTATCAGGTTCGTCAGAATAGAAATTGAAATCATTTTCAGCCAGAGATTAGTCTAATCAATGTGATGCCATCTTACACAACAATATGACCATTTGGATGCCTATTGCTATAATTCAACACTATGATTGATTGTGTACAAATTGAATATCTCTGGCCCACTTCTGGTTTTGCTGGTGCAAAACTTTAAGCCAGCTGGTCCCCAGACTGTGGGTGACAATACTTCACTGATGACCCAGTCTATTTCAGTGCAGACAGTGTTCTGTGTCAAGGTTGGTCAGACAAGTGTGTTTTCCAGGTTCCCCAGCCTCTGCACACAAACCCAAGACAAACAATGTCTGTGGACAGGGAACAGTTGTTCATGAATATCGTGGCCCCCTAATGACATGGTTTTTCCATCTGCTGGCCCTTTACCTGTGTGAGGCAGGGTGTTCCTGTTGGTTGCACCCCGTCAGTCTCCAATTCACACACACCTCACGTACACAGTGGGTTGGTGCAGAGTGGCACAGGGGACCTCAGGTCTGCGTGGATAATTCTCTGTTGGACATCTGTACATTTTGTGTCTAAAAGTTTCTTAAATGGAGTCTATGCAATTGTAGGCCTAATTCTCCTCTTTACAAATATTTGGCCCATTTGTTTTTACTGTTGTATTTGTCAACATTTTACCTATATATATTTTTTTATCAACATAGCATCCCTGGGCCATTGCTTCTCTTTTGTCCAGTCGTTAGTTTAATGTGAAATGGTATCATCAGAGGCAAATTGATTGTGTTCATGTTCCCGAGACGGCAGTGACTGAGATGCACAATTTCCTCCCGATCTCATAGTGGAACTGGTCTTGTGCAGAGTCTTAATAGATATGCAATAAAGCAAACAGGACCGGTCACTCGCTGAGCCGTTCCCTGCTGCTGTGTTAATGTAACTATCCATCTTGGTGGGACCTCCACAGTCACTACCAGGAAGGGCGTCCATTAGCAGGACATGTGATTATGGAACAGAGCCAACAATCACCATCTTTACTAGTTGACACATCTCTGACTTGCACTTAGACTTCTTATTCATCAGGTTTAAAAAACGAATTATCTAGTGACACAACACAAAACAAAATGGCGTCACTGGTTTATTGTCACCTTGTATTGTACGCTGCTTGTAAAAAATAAATATGGGTGGACTGGGTGAGAAGGAAAGTCTATAAACTTTGAAGACATCATAGTTAGACGAAATAGAATGGGCCAAAGTTCATTTTAATCTGAATGTCCTAGAATCAGCAGCAACACCTGACATACTGCGGAATAGGCTACGTCTGTACATTCGGGCCCGGACGATACAAGTATCGCGATACTTGTTAGCTAGTATAGTGGCAAGGAAACAAAACACGTATCGGATTTAACTTCTTTAGGGAAAGAGTGCTAATGTTAGAAACAAAATTTGTTGTCATCCAGAGTCACATTTATGTATTTTCCAAGCTATAGCACACAACATTTTACATACAGCAAAAGAGTTTGGACTGCGTTGCGTTTACATTTTTGCCATGGAAGAAATATCACGATACTGGTATCGTCCTGCCTCTACTGTACATTAATTTGCTCCTATATGGATGACATCACTATGATCAGTGAATTAATATTTTTCTCACACTGATCTGATTGGTCAAAAGTCCAATTACTGTAGTGGCAAAATCTGAATTTGTCTGACCGTGTAAATGCAGCCGCAATGGCAACTAGACTATGCCCTTAGATTGACTCCATTCCTGGACTATTCATAAAAAATGCGTAGCTTAATCTCTGTATGGCCACATATGTGGTTTTGTGACTGACCTGCCTATAGGCCTAACCTGCGTGCGTGTATGTCTGTGTGCACCAGTGACAGAGGGACAAGGATGGACGGGGGTGGTGTTACTGTTGACTGAAATGCCTTCCCATGCTGCTCCCTGTTTGCTGCTAGCCTTTTCTGCCTTCCCAAGCTCTCTCAGCCAGTCTATAAATAACACGTCAAATGACTTTCAAGGTGGAGAGAGAGAGAGAATCCATTTTGGAATGTTCTCTGAAATGAAGAGTGATTTATGATTTCATACAATTCCTGCTGAAAGCATTTCTGGCTTTGCTCGGTCATCAAAGTCCTGCCGGCCAGATCTATTATTTATGAGGTCTGTCTGTGTGGCATCAGTGCTTTAAGGCAGCTAGGTAATGTTTGTCTTTAGCAAATATGATGTGGAAAAAATCAATACCAGACACGATAAATGACATTAAAAGATGGCATCTGAGAATATTTACACTTTTTAAAGTCATCTCAAGAATGGCCTGGTGGGTAGAGATGTACAACCATAATGTTTTTTCCCCCACAGGGTAGTTAATTGAGAAAGAGTGGGTTTTGAAAGCTGTGTCCGCTTTCATTGTTCTATTTGCTATTGCAACATTGATAGGGGTGGCCACTGGATAGCTTTACTACATGTTCTTGCATCGTCTTTGGCGATGCAACCACAGCCTACAGCTGTGTAAGTCTTCTGTAGTCTATAGGCCTAATGTTGAAATGGTGATAATGATTGGACAGTGTAGGCTATGTGGAAGGAGTGCATAGGACAGTGTGTTACAATGTAAACCTCTAGCTTTCTCTTGGGGCTGGGAGATGCTCTCTGTTAAACAGTATAAACCTCTAGCTTTCTGTTGGGGCTGGGAGATGCTCTCTGTTAAACAGTGTAAACCTCTGGCTTTCTGTTGGGGCTGGGAGATGCTCTCTGTTAAACAGTGTAAACCTCTAGCTTTCTGTTGGGGCTGGGAGATTCTCTCTGTTAAACAGTGTAAACCTCTAGCTTTCTGTTGGGGCTGGGAGATGCTCTCTGTTAAACGGTATGAACCTCTAGCTTTCTGTTGGGGCTGGGAGATGCTCTTTGTTAAACAGTGTAAACCTCTGGCTTTCTGTTGGGGCTGGGAGATGTTCTCTGTTAAATGACACAGGGAGAGGTGTGGAAGTGGTGGCATGTACTTGAGAATAAATCACTTTCCCATTGTGTGTGTGAGATGGGACGGTGCAAGGCCAGATGACGAGGAAGAGGAATGGAGAGACCAGGCTGCCTTGGTGGCTTAATGGGGTTGTTTTCTGGGCTCTATCTGTGGCACTGCCTCTCAATCACGCTTACCTAGCCCCTCTCTCTGGCTGCGTTTACACAGGCAGCCCAATTCAGATCTTTTGCCCAATTATTGGCAGAAGATCTGATCTGATTGACCAAAAGACCATTTTGTGGAAAAATATCAGAATTAGGCTGCCTGTGTAAAAGCAGCCTCTGTGGCCAGATTCCTCTGCCTCTGACTGGACATTTCACTTTTTGTCAATCTCCAGGGAATAGAAACCTCTTTCACTTGTTTAAATGGACACCAGGTGGATGTTTCCTTGGTGTGCTCCTCATCAGAGGCTACTGCTTTCTCCCCCAGGGGGGAAAACGTAGTGCTATTCAAATGGAACTCATTTTATTTTAACCTTGTTCAACTGACAATTTCAAATGGCCTAAGAGTATCATTGTAGACATTTCTCTCCCATTGACAATAGAATAAGCAATACACTCAGAGAAATACTCATCACTAGTACCTGAATGAGCAGGCGCCGTTAACGCAGTGTGCTGCTTGTCAATGAGTTCAGGTTGAATTGGAAAGCATTACTCAGATTGAATAAACCATGACATTCAGACAAAAGCCACATAGAGATAATGGATTGAAGAGTTTAATCTTGGGCCTGACAATGGGTCTACTGTCTCTGTTCATTTCCAGGCCTCTCTGAGTCTGTCATTGCAGTTGCCTGCTCACATTTTGGAAAGAGGGTCTTGCATGTTGACAGGTGAGTCTGAGGGGGTGAGATAACTGGGTAAGGGTGAGTCTGAGGGGGTGAGGGAGCTGGGTGGGAGTGAAGGGGTGAGCGAGCTGGGAAGGGGTGAGGGTGCTGAATAAGGGTGAGTCTGAGGGGGTGAGGGAGCTGGGTAAAGGTGAAGGTGTGAGGGAGCTGGGTTCGGGTGAGTCTGAGGGAGCTGGGTCAGGGTGAGTCTGAGGGAGCTGGGTCAGGGTGAGTCTGAGGGAGCTGGGTCAGGGTGAGTCTGAAGGGGTGAAGGAGCTGGGTAGGGGTGAGGGAGCTGTATTATGGTATATTGGATTGCACTGGGGAGAGATGGTGTTCTGGTTAGGGGTTAATTCTGTCTGATAATGCATTTAGATACAAATTCCAAATAGCCTAGAGCAGGGCTCACCAACCCTGTTCCTGGAGAGATACCGTCCTGTAGGTTTTAACTCCAACCCTGTTTCTGGAGAGATACTGTCCTGTAGGTTTTAACTCCAACCCTGTTCCTGGAGAGATACCGTCCTGTAGGTTTTAACTCCAACTCTGTTCCTGGAGAGATACCGTCCTGTAGGTTTTAACTCCAACCCTGTTCCTGGAGAGATATCCTCCTGTAGGTTTTAACTCCAACCCTGTTCCTGGAGAGATACCCTCCTGTTGGTTTTAACTCCAACCCTGTTCCTGGAGATCTACCCTCCTGCAGGTTTTAACTCCAACCCCAGTAAGGTGTGCTAGAGTAGTGTACTGCATACTGGGGTGAATATTCTGTATACTTGTTCATTAAAATTTATTTCTTGATAAGTTAAATGTGCATGATTGTGTACAAGGTATGAAAAATGACATGATCCCAATTCATACAATGCTCAATCCTACGGGAGAAAGTACTATGCTGGAAACTGGGCCAGTTTCACATTCAGTGGACTGCTGTTCTGGATCGAGGAGTACAAAATGAGTCTAGCTGTGTTCGTTCCTCTAGATTGAGCACATCCTCACAAAGCATTACATGATCTCATTTAACCAATGTGACTAATTGGGGGTGTGAATATGTAATGGTCCGTCTGCTTTGACCTTTCACAAAACAATGTGTTAACGGTGATTGTCCTGAGGGTTATTGTGAGAGACTTCGGCATAAGGATGTGTGTCTGTGTCTGTGCATGTGTGTGTGCGTGTGTGTGTGTGTGTCTGTGTGTCTGTGTTAGTGTGTGCGTGCGTGCATGCACACTATATTGTGTGTCCACTTGGATGTCACTTTGTGTGTGTGTGTGTCTGCAAGTGTGTGTCTGTGCAAGAGTGTGTGTGTGTGTGCGTGTGTGTCTGTGTGTCTGTGTTAGTGTGTGTGCGTGCGTGCGTGCATGCACACTATATTGTGTGTCCACTTGGATGTCACTTTGTCCGTAGCCTGTCTGCTGTTGTCAGCAGGCAGGCCATAGTTATGACTGTTGTCAGCAGGCAGGCCAGAGTTATGACTGTTGTCAGCAGGCAGGCCAGAGTTATGAGGCAGTGGAGGAGGACCAGGAGGAGAAGCTGGAGGAGGGAGAGGAGGCCCTGGTCCTGAGCTCTGTGGTCTATCTCTAACCTACAGCTGTTCTGCTACGCCAGGTAGGTACCACTGAAGCTACGTGACAGGTCAACATACACATACACAAACGGGACAAACCTCTACCCTGCCTTTACTCTTTTCGTGTCATTTTCCATCAATCTCCTTGATGAGAGCTTCATTTAGAATAGAAGACTATAGAAAGCTCCACCTAAGGGAATTAACCTACACAGCACTGCCAACAGACATTCTAGTTGAGGCCACACCTACAAACCTGTTTAATGTCCTCATAACCAGCTGTGCGTTGTGTGGGCAGTGAGGAGCCTGAGGAGGTGAAGGACTCTATCGCTGAAGCTTGGTCCCTCCCTAAAACCCCAGACTCAAGAGGGGGAGGTAGAGAGGTGTCTGGTAGAGAACAGCTCTGTGGAGGAGGAAAAGAGTGATGGTCAGTGATGAGGCGTCTCCAGCCCCTGACCTGATGCTGGGGCAGAACAGACCCAACAGGAGGGAGAGGTGGCCCCCAGGCAGAACAGACCCAACAGGAGGGAGAGGTGGCCCCTAGGCAGAACAGACCCAAGAGGAGGGAGAGGTGGCCCCCAGGCAGAACAGACCCAACAGGAGGGAGAGGTGGCCCCCCAGTCAGAACAGACCCAATAGGAGGGAGAAGTGGCCCCCCACCCAGAACAGAC
>QNTS01005742.1:7512-19985 GCA_003317085.1 Hucho hucho
CTGGGTGGGTGTCCTAACTCTGGGTGGGTGTCCTAACGCTGGGTGGGTATCCTAACTCTGGGCGGGTGTCCTAACGCTGGGTGGGTGTCCTAATGCTGGGTGGCTGTCCTAATGCTGGGTGGGTGTCCTAACTCTGGGTGGGTGTCCTAGTTCTGGGTGGGTGTCCTAACGCTGGGTGGGTATCCTAACTCTGGGCGGGTGTCCTAACTCTGGGTGGGTGTCCTAACGCAGTCTATGACTGGGGTGGCTGGGGTCTTTGACATTTTTTGGGGCCTTCCTCTGACACCGCCTGGTGTAGAGGTCCTGGATGGCAGGCAGCTTAGCCCCAGTGATGTACTGGGCCGTACACACTACCCTCTGTAGTGCCTTGCGGTAGGAGGCCGAGCAATTGCCGTACCAGGCAGTGATGCAACCAGTCAGGATGCTCTCGATGGTGCAGCTGTAGAACCTTTTGAGGATCTCAGGACCCATGACAAATCTTTTTAGTTTCCTGAGGGGGAATAGGCTTTGTCGTGCCCTCTTCACGACTGTCTTGGTATGTTTGGACCATGTTAGTTTGTTGGGGATGTGGACACCAAGGATCTTGAAGCTCTCAACCTGCTCCACTACAGCCCCGTCAATGAGAATGGGGGCGTGCTCGGTCCTCCTTTACCTGTAGTCCACGACCAGCTCCTTTGTCTTGGTTACGTTGAGGGATAGGTTGTTATTCTGGCACCACTCGGCCAGTTCTCTGACCTCCTCCCTATAGGCTGTCTTGTTTTTGTCGGTGATCAGGCCTACCACTGTTGTGTCGTCTGCAAACTTAATGATGGTGTTGGAGTCGTGCCTGGCCATGCAGTCGTGGGTGAACAGGGAGTACAGGAGGGGACTGAGCACGCACCCCTGGGGAGCTCCAGTGTTGAGGATCAGCGTGGCAGATGGGTTGCTACCTACCCTCACCACCTGGGGGCGGCCAATCAGGAAGTCCAGGATCCAGTTGCAGAGGGATGTTTTTAGTCCCAGGATCCTTAGCTTAGTGATGAGCTTTGAGAGTACTATGGTGTTGAACGCTGAGCTGTAGTCAATGAACAGCATTCTCACATAGGTGTTCCTTTTGTCAAGGTGGGAAAGGGCAGTGTGGAGTGCAATAGAGATTTCATCATCTGTGGATCTGTTTGGGCGGTATGCAAATTGGAGTGTGTCTAGGGTTTCTGGGATAATGGTGATGTGAGCCATTACCAGCCTTTCAAAGCACTTCATGGCTACGGACGTGAGTGCTACGGGTCTGTAGTCATTTAGGCAGGTTGCCTTCGTGTTCTTGGGCACAGGGACTATGGTGGTCTGCTTGAAACATGTTGGTATTACAGACTCAATCAGGGACATGTTGAAAATGTCAGTGAAGACACCTGCCAGTTGGTCAGCACATGCCCAGAGCACACGTCCTGGTAATCCATCTGGCCCTGCAGCCTTGTGAATGTTGACCTGTTTAAAGGTCTTACTCACGTCGGCTACGGAGAGCGTGATCACAGAGAGCGGAACAGCTGATGCTCTCATGCATGCCTCAGTGTTGCTTGCCTCGAAGCGAGCATAAAAGTGATTTAGCTCATCTGGTAGGCTCGTGTCACTGGGCAGCTTGCAGCTGTGCTTCCCTTTGTAGTCTGTAATAGTTTGCAGGCCCTGCCACATAAGATGAGCGTCGGAGCCGGCATAGTACGATTAAATCTTAGCCTTGTATTGACAATTTACCTGTTTGATGGTTCGTCGCAGGGCATAGCAAGACTTCTTATAAGCTTCCGGGTTAGAGTCCCGCACCTTGAAAGCGGCAGCTCAACCCTTCAGCTCAGTGCGAATGTTGCCTGTAATCCATGGCTTCTGGTTGGGGTATGTACGTACAGTCACTGTGGGGACGACATCCTCGATGCACTTATTGATAAAGCCAGTGACTGATGTGGTGTCCTCCTCAATGCCAATCGGAGGATTCCTGGAACATGTTCCAGTCTGTGATAGTAAAAACAGTCCTGTAGTTTAGCATCTGCTTCATCTGACCACTTTTTTATAGGCCGAGTCACTGGTACATCCTGATTTAATTTTTGCTTGTAATTAGGAATCAGGAGGATAGGGTTGTGGTCGGATTTACCAAATGGAGGGCGAGGGAGAGCTTTGTACACGTCTCTGTGTGTGGAGTACATGTGATCTAGAATTTTTTTCCCTCTGGTTGCACATTTAACATGTTGATGGAAATTTGGTAGAACTGATTTAAGTTTCCCTGCATTAAAGTCTCCGGCCACTAGGAGCGCCGCCTCTGGGTGAGTGGTTTCCTGTTTGCTTATTTCCTTATACAGCTGACGGAGTGCAGTCTTAATGCCAGCATCCGTCTGTGGTGGTAAATAAACAGTCATAAAAAGTATAGCTGAAAACTCTCTAGGCAAGTAGTGTGGTCTGCAATTTATCACAAGATACTCTACTTCAGGCGAGCAAAATCTAGAGAGCTACCAAGTGTTAGGACGCCCAACCAGAGTTAGGATACCCACCCAGAGCTAGGATACCCACCCAGAGTTAGGACGCCCAACCAGAGTTAGGAGACCCACCCAGAGTTAGGACATCTACCAGAGTTAGGATACCCACCCAGAGTTAGGACATCTACCCAGAGTTAGGAAACCCACCCAGAGTTAGGATACCAACCCAGAGTTAGAATATCCACCCAGAGTTAGGATACCCGCCCAGAGTTAGGATACCCGCCCAGAGTTAGGACACCCACCCAGAGTTAGGATACCCACCCAGAGTTAGGACACCCACCCAGAGTTAGAATACCCACCCAGAGCTGGGATACCCACCCAGAGTTGGGATACCCACCCAGAGCTAGGATATACAACAGTTCAAAGTTGTATTCACCTGCAACATTTAATCAGATGACTATGAGGACTAGGAAACTTTACTTAAAGAAAAGACTAAGTAAACCATTTAAACTGGAACAATCATTTCAGTAACGGTTGCAATAAATCCAACTACCTGATTGGATTAGTTTAGAAAAATGTATGTTATTTATCTTTGTGTACCAAAAAATGTATCAATCAATCAACGCATGTAAAAACACAAAAAAAAATCTACCTGGAGTAGTGCAAGCTGGGCAATATGGTAATGAAGGTATGGTTTTGATGGGACTGTTTTACTCTCCAAAGTGTAATTTAAAAAAAAAAAAATATTTATTTAACCAGTTAAGAACGAATTCTTATTTACAATAACTGCCTACCAAAAGGCAAAAGGACTCCTGCGGGGACGGGGGCTGGGATTAAAAAAATATTTATATATTGGACAACACACATCACGACAAGAGAGACAACACAACACTACATGAAGAGAGACCTAAGACAACACTACATGAAGAAAGACCTAAGACAACAACACAGCATGGTAGAAACACAACATGACAACAACATGGCAGCACCATAACATGGTAGCAGCACAAAGCATGGTACAAACATTATTGGGTACAGACAACAGCACAAAGGGCAAGAAGGTAGAGACAACAATACATCACACAAAGCAGCCACAACTGTCAGTAAGAGTGTCCATGATTGAGTCTTTGAATGAAGAAACTGTCCAGTTTGAGTCTGCAGTGAACTGAAAAGACGAGCGTCCCAGGGATGTGTGTGCTTTGGGGACCTTTAACAGAATGTGACTGGCGGAACGGGTGTTGTATGTGGAGAATGAGGGCGGCAGTAGATATCTCAGAGAGGGGGATGAAGAAACTGTCCAGTTTGAGTCTGCAGTGAACTGAAAAGACGAGCGACCCAGGGTTATTAACACCAACACTGGGGGTTATTATACAGAGTGAATTTAATTCCTGAATCAACACTATAAATGTTACACTGAAAAATCAACACTGGCCAATTTGCTGTGTAGAGAGAAAAGTGCATAAAAGTGAATTCCATTCCATTTACCCGCTTAACTCGGGTGGGAATTCCCCGCTATGTGCCGACAGGATGTATTCTGTCTATCTAACCTGTATGCTAAATGAGCTGTTCATAACCCCATATGACCCTAATATACCATATGAAAACCTAGTGGGCGGCTGAAAAAACAAATCAAATGAAAAGTCGTTCATTCCAGAATTTGGTTTTACTTTTATTACAATGTTGATAAATACACAAGTCATCCCACAGTCAGACAGATAGACGATGCAACAGAAACACTATCTACTTCTGTTTCTTCTGTTGTTCAGTGTGTCCATTACACTCCGATCAGGACGGTCTACAGGTAAACAAACAACAAAACCAGAAACAACAACAAACATGATTGTAAGGTCGCTTCGCAAACGGCTCCCTATTCCCGTCTAATGACAAGGTCACGTCAGCACTATCAAGGGAACAGGCTGTCTCTTGGGAAGCACAGTTAATCAGTACTCTGAATCTCAGACGTGTCCTAAGCCAGTTTGAGCAGTTCTTTAATCATGACGCCCACCCCGTCAAACACCTCATGTATGGCAGCGTTACACATGAAGGCGGAGGAGGTGACTAGCTTGTTCTTCACATCGATGTGGACCTCCCCCACCTTCTTATTCACGTGTTTACAGCCCAGCTCCGTCATGGAAGTTGCCGTCTTGGCATAGGGCCATCTAGTGGCAGGAGGGAGAAGAAAAACAGCAGTTAAAAACATACTGCTGTGTTCTGTTAAAACGGAGACATATAAACACACACACACACACNTGTGCTATCTGGGGGAGAAGTAGGGTTCAACAATTCTGGGAACTTTCCAAAAACTCCCTGGTTTTCCAGAAATCCTGGTTGAAGGATTCCTGGATTTTCTGCTTATGCCCTCGTAATTACAGGAATCTTCCTACCAGGATTTCTGTAAACTGGAACATTTTTGGGAAAGTTAGTGGAATTTGTCAACCCTAAGGAAAGTAAAACGTCTGTTATTCACTGTAATAATGTTTTTGGCAATGGGATCCATAATAAATACAAATATAGACCATATAGTTTGTATTGTTGTATTGTATTGTTGTATTGTATTGTTGTATTGAATTGTTGTATTGTATTGTTATATTGTATTGTTGTATTGTATTGTATTGTATTGTATTGTTGTATTGTATTGTTGTATTGTATTGTTGTATTGTATTGTATTGTATTGTTGTATTGTATTGTTGTATTGTATTGTTGTATTGAATTGTATTGTGTTGTGTATTTTATTGTTGTATTGTATTGTTGTATTGTATTGTTGTATTGTATTGTTATATTGTATTGTTGTATTGTATTGTTATATTGTATTGTTGTATTGTATTGTATTGTATTGTATTGTTGTATTGTATTGTTGTATTGTATTGTTGTATTGTATTGTTGTATTGTATTGTTGTATTGTATTGTTGTATTGTATTGTTGTATTGTGTTGTTGTATTGTATTGTTGTATTGTTGTATTGTATTGTTGTATTCTATTGTTGTATTGTATTGTTGTATTGTATTGTATTGTTGTATTCTATTGTTGTATTGTATTGTTGTATTGTATTGTTGTATTGTATTGTTGTATTGTATTGTATTGTTGTATTCTATTGTTGTATTGTATTGTTGTATTGTATTGTATTGTTGTATTCTATTGTTATATTGCATTGTTGTATTGTATTGTTGTATTGTATTGTTATATTGCATTGTTGTATTGTATTGTTGTATTGTATTGTATTGTTGTATTGTATTGTTATATTGCATTGTTGTATTGTATTGTTGTATTGTATTGTATTGTTGTATTGTATTGTTATATTGCATTGTTGTATTGTATTGTTGTATTGTTGTATTGTACTGCACTGTTATATTGTATTGTTGTATTGTGTTGTTGTATTGTATTGTTATATTGTATTGTTGTATTGTATTGTTATATTGTATTGTTGTATTGTATCGTTGTATTGTGTTGTTGTATTGTATTGTTGTATTGTATTGTTGTATTGTATTGTTGTATTGTATTGTTGTATTGTATTGTTGTATTGTATTGTGTTGTTGTATTGTATTGTTGTATTGTATTGTTGTATTGTATTGTATTGTTGTATTGTATTAATTGTTGTATTGTATTGTTGTATTGTATTGTATTGTATTGTTGTATTGTATTAATTGTTGTATTGTATTGTTGTATTGTAGGTGGTCTTCTTTATCATCACTCTCTCTATCAGTCTGGCTTGTGGGCACCAAATCGCCGGTCTCTCCTCCCCGGGCTTCGGCCAGTCTGCCACCGCCGCCTGCTACCTGCTGGTCACTCTGGTGGGGGCGTACTTCGGCTGTGGCCGCCTGCTCTCCTTTATCACCCAGGGTAGAGTGGAGGCTCCTGGAACACGGCTGAGGAAGAGGAGGGCTGGGGGTCAGGGGTCAGGGTTCAGAGGTCCAGAGGACTGTAACGATGCGGTGCCTGTAGGCCTGGTGATGAACCTCCTGTCTGCCAGTGTGTTAGCCTGCCCCTTACTGGCCGTGGTTCCTCAGCTCTCTGCGGGTCACGTCCCCTGGCTATGGACGGCTGCTGTATTCCAGCTGGGGGTGTGTGTCCTCTCCTACAGGGCCATGGACTCTCTGACAGCCACCTTCTATGGCTTCACCTCCATCCTACACTTCACTGAGGGCTACAGCGCTCTCCTCACAGCTCCCTCCTTCTCCATCCTCCCCTCCTCCCCCGTTCCCTTCCCCGTGGTCTTCTCTGTTCTGTTCTTCATCCTGGCTCTGTTCAGTTGTCAGAAGAGTCTAGCTGAGGGTCTGTATCAGCTGTTCTTCGTAGCTTATACCATTGCCCTGGCCGCCCAGCCATCCCTGTCCTTCCAGGCCGGGGCGAAGGGTGTACAGGTGGCAATCTTTGTCGTGTCAGCTGTGATGCTACTGGTCACCTCCTACAACATGTCAGCCAATAGGATCCCTACGGGGGAGGGCATGTTCAAGGCCATGGTGATGCGTGTCAGCAACCTGACGCTCCGCCCCAGTGGCAGACAGCTCCACGACCCTTACCTGGGCTACTCCAGGTATGCTGACGCCGAGGTGTTAGGCCACGCCTGCTCCGTGCTCGCTGCCTTCTCCATCACGTCGTCCGTGGAGGAGCGGGACCCGCTGGTCGTGCTGGTGTTGCCGTGGGCTGTGGTGGCTGGGGGCATCCTACAGTTGCTGGTCGGCTCTGTAGCCTTCTCCCGAGGTAAGACCCATGCATTATTAACATGTTACAATTCAATATTTGTTCTGTTCGTGTGATTATTGTATATCCAACACGTTTTCATCGTGTTCATTTCCGGTACCGTAGGTAAGACCCTGGAGAGCACGGCATTCATCCTGTACGGTGTCATGTGGTCCGTCTGGGGGCTGACGCGGTACGGCGGTCTCTACGGTGACACCCGGGGCTTCAACGTAGCGGTCGGCATCATCAGCTTCCTGTTGTTCAACAGTCTGGTGACGGTAGGAGCGCTGTTCCTGAACATGGCCTGGTTGCTCTACGCCGCAACCTTTCACCTCATTATCATCTCCTTTTTGCTGGACGCCGTCGGAGCACTGCCTTATGGGTACGATATCGGCGTGTCTATCGTGTTCGGCCTGGTGTCTTTCTACTGCTTCCTGTCTGGTCTGTTCAACATGACCTTCCTGACACCCCAGTTGCCCCTGGGAAGGGCCCTGGTCAGGCTGAGCGGGGCAGGAGGAGGAGGGCGGGACATCTGTCCACATGTCCCGGCACGCAAGGCCACCGCTGTTCAGCAGATAGCAGGTAAGAGGGAGGCAAGTAACCTGGGGTCTGTCCCAAATGGCACCCTATTCCCTTAATAGTGCACTTCAGACCAGAGGCTCCTGTGGGTGACGGATTTTGCTTCATTCTAGTACTAAAACACCCGGTTCAAAGTCCTGGTGGGCAAAATATGGGGTGTCTCAGTGCTGGTCTGGAACAAAAACCTGCACAGTAGCTCTTCAGAAGCATGATTGGTGACCACTGGTCTAGTATAGTGCATCATTCACACTGCACAGTGTTTAGAATCTCTCTCTCTCTCTCTCTCTCTCTCTCTCTCTCTCTCTCTCTCTCTGAACCCTGATACTCTAACATGAACCCTGATACTCTAACATGAACCCTGATACTCTAACATGAACCCTGATACTCTAACATGAACCCTGATACTCTAACATGAACCCTGATACTCTAACATGAACCCTGATACTCTAACATGAACCCTGATACTCTAACATGAACCCTGATACTCTAACATGAAGCCTGATACTCTAACATGAAGCCTGATACTCTAACATGAAGCCTGAAACTCTAACATGAAGCCTGATACTCTAACATGAACCCTGATACTCTAACATGAAGCCTGATACTCTAACATGAAGCCTGATACTGTCTGTCTCCAGAGATCATGAAGAATGGAGGTATATGTGGGATGCCCACTGACACGGTCTATGTACTGGTAGCAGCCTGTAACAGACCTGAGGCTGTGGAGAAGGCATACAGGTGAGTTACACTGCTTACTAGGCCCATATACTTTGTACTCACAATGTTTCATAGTGGTAGGCTGGTCCCAGATATGTGTAAGCTGAGGAGTGCTGAGCCAACCACTATAGACAGTAGTGCTGAGCCAACCCCTCTTTCTCTGTCTCTCCCTGTCTCTCCCTGTCTCTCCCTGTAACTCCCTGTCTCTCCCTGTCTCTCCCTGTAACTCCCTGTCTCTCACTGTCTCTCCCTGTCTCTCCCTGTAACTCCCTGTCTCTCCCTGTCTCTCCCTGTAACTCCCTGTCTCTCCCTGTCTCTCCCTGTAACTCCCTGTCTCTCCCTGTCTCTCCCTGTAACTCCCTGTCTCTCCCTGTNGTAGACTACACTAAATACAGTTTATATTCACAGACAGTATAGAGTAGACTACACTAAATACAGTTTATATTCACAGACAGTATAGAGGAGACTTCACTAAATACAGTTTATATTCACAGACAGTATAGAGTAGTCTACACTAAATACAGTTTATATTCACAGACAGTATAGCGTAGACTACACTAAATACATATATAAATATATATACATATCTCAGTCATAGTTAACTAGGTGGGTCATACCTCAGTCATAGTCAGCTAGGTGGGTCATATCTCAGTCATAGTCAGCTAGGTGGGTCATATCTCAGTCATAGTCAGCTAGGTGGGTCATACCTCAGTCATAGTCAACTAGGTGGGTCATAACCCAGTCATAGTCAGCTAGGTGGGTCATATCTCAGTCATAGTCAACTAGGTGGGTCATATCTCAGTCATAGTCAGCTAGGTGGGTCATATCTCAGTCATAGTCAGCTAGGTGGGTCATATCTCAGTCATAGCATGATTATTTATTTATTTAAGATGGTGAGGAAGGCACTTTTAAAGAATAACCATGCATCCTCTACTGACGGGATGAGGTCAATATCCTTCCAGGATACCCAGGCCAGGTCGATTAGAAAGGACTGCTCGCTGAAGTGTTTTACGGAGCGTTTGACAGTGATGAGGGGAGGTCGTTTGACCGGAGACCCACGGAATCAGGCAATGAGGCAGTGATCGCTGAGATCTTGGTTGAAAACAGCAGAGGTGTATTTGGAGGGAAAGTTGGTTAGGATGATATCTATGAGGGTGCCCGTGTTTACGGCTTCGGGGTTGTACATGGTAGGTTCATTGATGATTTGTGTGAGGTTGAGGGCATCAAGCTTAGATTGTAGGATGGCCGGGGTGTTAAGCATGTCCCAGTTTAGGTCACCTAGCAGCACGAGCTCTGAAGATAGATGGGGGGCAATCAGTTCACATATGGTGTCCAGAGCACAGCTGGGGGCAGAGGGTGGTCTATAGCAAGCGGCAACAGTGAGAGACTTGTTTCTAGAAAGGTGCATTTTTAAATGTAGAAGTTCAAATTGTTTGGGTACAGACCTGGATAGTAAGACAGAACTCTGCAGGCTATCTCTGCAGAAGATTGCAACACCGCCCCCTTTGTCCGTTCTATCTTGTTTGAAAATGTTGTAGTTAGGGATGGAGATTTCAGGGTTTTTGGTGGGCTTCCTAAGCCAGGATTCAGACACGGCTAGGACATCTGGGTTGGCGGAGTGTGCTAAAGCAGTGAATAAAACAAACTTAGGGAGGAAGCTTCTAATGTTAACAGGCATGAAACCAAGGCTTTTACGGTTGCAGAAGTCAACAAATGAGAGCTCCTGGGGAATAGGAGTGAGCTAGGCACTTCAGGGCCTGAATTAACCTCTATATCACCAGAGGAACAGAGGAGGAGGAGGATAAGGGTACGGCGAAAGGCTATAAGGACTGGTCGTCTAGGATGTCCTGAACAGAGAGTCAAAGGAGCAGGTTTCCAGGGGCGATAAAATAGATTCAAGGCATAATGTACAGACAAAGGTATGGTAGGATGTGAATACAGCGGAGGTAAACCTAGGCTTTGAGTGGTGATGAGAGAGATATTGTCTCTAGAAACATAATTTAAACCAGGTGATGTCATCGCATGTGTGAGTGGTGGAAATGAAGGGTTGGATAACGTATATTGAGCAGGGCTAGAGGCTCTACAGTGAAATAAGACAATAAACACTAACCAGAATAGCAATGTACAAGGCATATTGACATTGAGGAGAGGCATGCTTAGCCTAGTGATCATAAGGGTCCAGTGAGTAGTGAGGCTGGTTGGGGACACGGTTATTCAGACAGCTAGCCGGGGGTAGCAAGCTAGCAGAAGACGGAGGAAGTCTGTTTAAAGCCTCCTCGTGTGTTTCCGTCGGTAGACCAGTCGTGATGGATTAGTAGGGTTCCGTGTGGTAAAGGGGACCAGTCCAATTGGCAATATAGGTATAGTGGCCCAAGAAATTGTCCAATGGACCTATTTAGCTAGCAGCCGATATGCTCTAGACAGCTTTGGGCTTTCAGGTGACGTCGTGACGGAGGGTTGTTAAATAACCCCCTCGGTCAGATAACGTCGGTAGTCCAGTCGTGAAGGCCCGGTGGGGCTCAGCAGCGGCAGTAAAAACGGGTCCGGATGATAGGTGTTGTAGCCCAGGAGTGGCTGATGGGACTCTTCAGCTAGCCGGAAGATGGACCTAGCATGGGCTAGCTTCAGGCTAGTTGGTGCTTGCTCTGGGACTGACGTTAGCCAATAGTCACTTGGATAGCAGCGAGCTAGCGGCAAGATCCAGGTGAAAATATCCAGAGCTTGCGGTAGGAATCTGGGGATATGGAGAGAAAATAGGTCCTGAATTGTCTGGTTTGAGTTGCGTTGTACGAACTGGCGAGAGCTTTTCCGAGCTAAAGGTTAGCTGATGTCTGCTAGCAGTGTGAAGCTAAATACTTAGCTAGTAGCTAGTGAGTTGGTTAGCTTCTGTTAGGGGATTCCGGGAGATTCCGGATTCGAGGTGGATAAAACAGATCCGCACCACATTGGGTGAGGCAGGTTGCACACCCCTAAGATTAGTGGATTCTGCTATTTCAGCCACACCCCTTCAGATTAGTGGATTCTGCTATTTCAGCCACACCCCTTCAGATTAGTGGATTCTGCTATTTCAGCCACACCCCTTCAGATTAGTGGATTCTGCTATTTCAGGCACACCCCTTCAGATTAGTGGATTCTGCTATTTCAGCCACACCCCTTCAGATTAGTGGATTCTGCTATTTCAGCCACACCCCTTCAGATTAGTGGATTCTGCTATTTCAGCCACACCCCTTCAGATTAGTGGATTCTGCTATTTCAGCCACACCCGTTGCTGATAGGTATATAAAATCAAGCACACAGCCATGCAGTCTCCATAGACAAACATTGGCAGTAGAATGGCCCATACTTAACAGCTCAGTTACTTTCAACGTGACACCGTCATAGGATGCCACCTTTCCAACAAATCAGTTTGTCAAATTTCTGCCCCTCTAGAGCTGCCCCGGTCAGCTGTAAGTGCTGTTATTGTGAAGTGGAAATGTCAACAAGCAACAATGGCTCAGCCAGTGAAGTGGTAGACCAAACAAGCTCGCAGAACGGGACCGCAGTGTGCTGAAGTGCGTAGCCTGTAAATATTGTCTGTCCTCTGTTGCAACACTCGCTACCAAGTTCCAAACTGACTTTGGAAACAACATCAGCAGAAGAACTGTTCGTCGGGAACATCATGAAATGGGTTTCCATGGTCAAGCAGTAGTTCCCAGCAGAGTGGATGCCGTTATAGCTGTAAAGGGGGGACCAACTCCATATTAATGCCCATGATTTTGGAGTGAGATGTTCGATGAGCAGGTGTCCACATACTTTTGCTCATGTAGTGTATATCCACCTCCAGATAGGATATATTATTACTGTAGTTCTGACGGTCCAGCTGAGACACAGATATCCATATTACTGTAGTTCTGACGGTCCAGCTGAGACACAGATATCCATATTACTGTAGTTCTGTTGGTGCAGCTGAGACACAGATATCAATATTACTGTAGTTCTGACGGTCCAGCTGAGACACAGATATCAATATTACTGTAGTTCTGACGGTCCAGCTGAGACACAGATATCCATATTACTGTAGTTCTGA
>QNTS01005743.1:4515-16508 GCA_003317085.1 Hucho hucho
CTACAACGCTCTGAACCGTGTACTGTGGGTCTCTACAACGCTCTGAACCGTGTACTGTGGGTCTCTACAACGCTCTGAACCGTGTACTGTGGGTCTCTACAACGCTCTGAACCGTGTACTGTGGGTCTCTACAACGCTCTGAACCGTGCACTGTGGGTCTCTACAACGCTCTGAACTGTGTACTGTGGGTCTCTACAACGCTCTGAACTGTGTACTGTGGGTCTCTACTACCCCCCTGTGGTCAACTATGGAACAACAGTGAAGTTATTGTTTCCCCAACCCCCACCCCAATAATATTCCCTGGACTCGTTCTTTATCTCCCACAAATCTAAAGTCATTGGATTGGTGAAGGCACGCTAGGGGGAGTTTCCACCACATCACTTATACCAGTCATTTCCATTCTAATCCATGAAGGGAAGTGATCAATGCACACATTAGGAGAGGAGAGTTTATTGGCACACACCATCACTGAACAGAGTGAGGATGCTAGCTAGCTTATTGAAAGAAAAACAACCATGTCATCCTGAATAGATCAGCATTAATTTCTTCAGACAGGCCTGAGACAAAAACAATAAACAGCATTTGTTGATCGTTTTATTTCCTTTCAAAACACAAGTGTTGCCTGTTTGTATTATTTTTCTCTCATTCATTTTTTATTTATTTATTTTTTTCTGTAGAAAATGGAAAAGAAGTTGCCTTGTACAAACATTTAAAAATGACTAACAGAAAAGAGTCTGTACACATTCTGTAAAGATAGGAGAGGGGTTAAGCTCAGAAGAGGGCGATTCATGGTAGAACATAACTATCCTACTGTAGCTTTTCTTTTCTCATTACATTGACCCTTAAGCGTGTGACCCCAGATGACCCTGTATAGTTGCACCCCAGGGCAGGAGAGGACAGGGCTGGTGCGACCCATAGCCAGGCTTGGTGGGCAGCAGCCACACATAGCAGTGGTCCGGTGAGGGAGTCGGTGGAGGATAAAGGGAACGGGACTGTTGTGCTTCTAGTGACCCATCCAAAACCAGGTATACGCTTTTCTTCATCTTCCCAGAAAGAGAATCCTCCTGACAGTTCTAGCAGGGCTCGGATTTCCTTCGCCATAACAGTTCAACATAATTATCATTGTCGTTATCAACATAATTAATCGATCAATTATTAATGGTGACAATGCATAATCAGTCATTATTCAGTGCTGTTTTCAGCATTCTACAACCCGGGTGCCAGTGGTTCTCCACCCAGGGACAGATTGCTTCCTTCAGGCTGGGTTAGACGGAGCAGAGCGGAGGGAGGCCTGGATAGAGCCAGAGCTGGAGGAGGGAATGTCTGTCAGCAGCCAGGGTGGAGCTGGGCTGGATAGGACAGTGGGTTAGTAAGTGAGGTACTTGAGAAGTGCTATTTGTTGCCGAGCAGCTCCAGCTGGTCCTGGTACTCTGTGAAGAGCCTCTGGAAACGCAGGTTCTGTCCTATGACAGGCAGCAGCTCTCTCAACAGGTCCCTCTTCCGCAGGCCCTGGGGACAGACGGACAGAGGTCAGAGGACAAGTCACACCACATGATCATTTCATTGTATTTGGATTGGAGCACATTACTGGAACTCCTATTCTAATCGAGCCGCGACCTCCCATCACGAGTAGTGCTCCTGTAACTAATGCTGTTTGGGCGCTCTCTGAGATTGACCCAATCCCATAATCACTGCTCTCTCCTCAATCATCATTGATATTTCATTTGGGATTAGGGATGGGCATTTAAAATAATTTCACTGTTCGAGTACTCTCATTAAATAATTTCAGAGTACTCGCAGGAAGATTAAAAACAGCTGAAGGAGGCTGTCTCGCCTTTTAGCCGAACCCGTTAAGTCCAATTCTGTTGCTAAGTATTTCCAGGATCTATGCTTGTGTTTACACAGGAAGCCCAATTCTGTTCTTTTGTCCAATTATTGGGAAAAGCGCTGACCTGATTGGTCAAAAAGACCAATTAGTCACACCAACAACAAAAAAAAAAAAATATATATATATATATATACTTAATTGGGCAGCTTGTGTAAACTCAGGCTAAATGCTGTAGCAATTGAGCCTGAGGACAAGATTCATTCGGCCCTAGCCGTGCTGCCTTGTAGGTACCGTGCTGCCTTGCAGGTACCTACCAGGGTTGTAGGCTCCCAGGCACTGCTGGCAGACTTGTGCACTGGTCCCAGTAAGTCTTTACAGAGCTCCCGTAGCCGATAATCAGAGCCTGCCGGACAGAAGACACAAAAGGTTAGGCTGCAAGAAAAACAATGTCAAGTAAAATAATAGTTCAGGACTTTACAACTTCGATGGTTCCTCATCCTGAAATGAGTCTCTGGGCCATGAGAAACTATAATCCACGGGTCAGTTTTTAGCAACTACAAACTTAAGCTTACTTAGGCCACCACAAGCTAACAAGGGGACACGTGAACATGTAAAAAAAAATAACTGCCAAATCACATTACCAAATATGGAGTTGATTTCAGTTAATTTTGACACACATGCCCCCATTCACTTGCATTCCATCAACTTTCTCTATGGGCCCTGGTTAAAAGTAGAAGGGCATAGGTTGCCATGTGGGACACAGTCTGGCTCACCCTCAGTGACCAGGAAGCGTGCATAGATGAGCAGCCAGTAGTGGTACTCTGTGCTGGAGCGCAGGGTGAGGGCCGACGCCAGCTGGTTCTCCAGGAAAACCAGGGTCATGCCATGCTGCAGGTGGTGGGGGGTGGACGACAGTCTGGAGGCCAGGCGACCCGCACTGAGAGGGGAAAACAACCACATTAAACAACATCCAAAAACAGGGGAAAAGGTGGCAAAGTTTTCTGGATCATTTTAGGATAGAAAGTTAATGCCACAGTCTACTTGTACATTTACGGTGTAAAATCACTAAAACCAAGCAACGACTGTGTCTGTGCATTAACCGTCACCTTGACGACAGTAACTAGCTACTTCCCTCGCCGGGAACGTTAACACAACTGCTGGATAGCAGTGCTTGGCAGGCGGGGGTCAAAGGTCACAGTGTAGCTGCGTTGTGAAACACCAAACTTGACGTGCATGCTCTCTCCACTGAGTAGACTGTATCCCGTGACTTCCAAATAGTGACCAATATACAGTGAGGGAAAAAAGTATTTGATCCCCTGCTGATTTTGTAAGTTTGCCCACTGACAAAGAAATTATCAGTCTATAATTTTAATGGTAGGTTTATTTGAACAGTGAGAGACAGAATAACAACAAAAAAATCCAGAAAAAACGCAGGTGAAAAATGTTATAAATTGATTTGCATTTTAATGAGGGAAATAAGTATTTGACCCCTCTGCAAAACATGACTTAGTACTTGGTGGCAAAACCCTTGTTGGAAATCACAGAGGTAAGACGTTTATTGTAGTTGGCCACCAGGTTTGCACACATCTCAGGAGGGATTTTGTCCCACTCCTCTTTGCAGATCTTCTCCAAGTCATTAAGGTTTCGAGGCTGACGTTTGGCAACTCGAACCTTCAGCTCCCTCCACAGATTTTCTATGGGATTAAGGTCTGGAGACTGGCTAGGCCACTCCAGGACCTTAATGCGCTTCTTCTTGAGCCACTCCTTTGTTGCCTTGGCCGTGTGTTTTGGGTCATTGTCATGCTGGAATACCCATCCACGACCCATTTTCAATGCCCTGGCTGAGGGAAGGAGGTTCTCACCCAAGATTTGACGGTACATGGCACCGTCCATCGTCCCTTTGATGCGGTGAAGTTGTCCTGTCCCCTTAGCAGAAAAACACCCCCAAAGCATAATGTTTCCACCTCCATGTTTGACGGTGGGGATGGTGTTGTTGGGGTCATAGGCAGCATTCCTCCTCCTCCAAACACGGCGAGTTGAGTTGATGCCAAAGAGCTCCNTGTTCATTGGCAAACTTCAGACGGGCATGTATATGTGCTTTCTTGAGCAGGGGGACCTTGCGGGCGCTGCAGGATTTCAGTCCTTCACGGCGTAGTGTTACCAATTGTTTTCTTGGTGACTATGGTCCCAGCTGCCTTGAGATCATTGACAAGATCCTCCCGTATAGTTCTGGGCTGATTCCTCACCGTTCTCATGATCATTGCAACTCCACGAGGTGAGATCTTGCATGGAGCCCCAGGCCGAGGGAGATTGACAGTTATTTTGTGTTTCTTCCATTTGCGAATAATCGCACCAACTGTTGTCACCTTCTCAACAAGCTGCTTGGCGATGGTCTTGTAGCCCATTCCAGCCTTGTGTAGGTCTACAATCTTGTCCCTGACATCCTTGGAGAGCTCTTTGGTCTTGGCCATGGTGGAGAGTTTGGAATCTGATTGATTGATTGCTTCTGTGGACAGGTGTCTTTTATAAAGGTAACAAGCTGAGATTAGGAGCACTCCCTTTAAGAGTGTGCTCCTAATCTCAGCTCGTCACTTGTATAAAAGACACCTGGGAGCCAGAAATCTTTCTGATTGAGAGGGGGTCAACTACTTATTTCCCTCATTAAAATGCAAATCATTTTATAACATTTTTCACATGTGTTTTTCTGGATTCTTTTGTTGTTATTCTGTCTCTCACTGTTCAAATAAACCTACCATTAAAATGATAGACTGATAATTTCTTTGTCAGTGGGCAAACTTACAAAATCAGCAGGGGATCAAATACTTTTTTCCCCTCACTGTAATATTGGTCATGAACACCGCTAAACCTCGGGAGGAAAACATCTGGCCATATTAAGTACCGCAGGAGACAGCGTGACACAGCTGCCCAGTGGGAAACACCTCCAGACAGCACAACAGCTCCATACAGTAATGCTCGATAATTGATGGTGATCAAAATTACAGTCGAAATAAACTACACTTTTTAACTAGCTCCCAGTGTTTAATATCTGTTTAAATGTCTGGAAACCGAAGACATCTTCCCACATCTCACCTCCCATACTGCTACAGGAAGCAGCCTCAACGGCAGTGGGCGCAACATGCAGCGAGGCTAATGGTCCTTTTGTGTGATCTGTTCCTGCAGAAACTGCAGTCTGCAGATAGACATTGTTGTCAAAATGTTTGAAAACGTTTTGAGACAGAAAAGGAAAACAAGCCTTTTCTTATTGGGCGAGTTCGGATAGTACCTCCCCGTTTTAGTGGCCGCTTTAGTCTTGTTTCTGAACACAACCCTGCTGTTCCACATTAACATAACACCTACACCTGAACCTTTCAGCTCTTAACCAGAGGCCTTGAGACCTGGTCAAATAATGACTACATGTGGGGAGTGTGTAAGTCTGTGTAGGAGGACGTTTCCCTACACTCTGATCTTGGGTCAGTTTCCCCACTAATGGATAAGGTTATGATAAGTTGATCGTAGATCATCGTAACAGTCAGACTCACTTGAGGTTGTGTCCCTGTGTGAGAGCCAGGGGTCCCTGCGACACAGGTGCATCCTGGGAGGAGATGCAGTTCTTGAAGTCAGCACACTGCACCAGGGAGTCCTGCTTATCCGCTATTAGGTTCCTGACACACCACACACACACACACACACACCACACACACACACACACACACACGACAAGAGAGCATTATTAGTGGGGGGCTACATATTTTTGTTTGTACACCTAGATGTCTGTCGATGGCATACACACCCATTCAAGGCAGGTTTAATAATTCAGCACTACTTGTCTGCTTGTTGACTGTACGGAGAAGGAGTCCCTGGCTACATTCAGACTGGACTATTTTTTCTTGAGCGGATAGCCAGGGGCCCGGAACGTAACTATAAATCATTTGTCGACTGCAAATTGATCACAAGAAACCCAAACCGATAACATGTGACTAAAATATAATAACTTCAACTGTTGATTACAGATATGTTAATTTATTTACTGGATTTACTGAGGAACAGATTTTCTACATTACAATCACTCTGAGCTGATTTCCTGGTGATTTTCCAGTCTTTTTAACTGTTAAAGTGTCCTGTTACAACAGACAGTAGAACAGTTGGCAAGGTGCTAACTAATAACCACTCTACAGTATATACTTCTAATGATGTCATGGATTGATTGACCAGACATTTGTGCCGCCTTCACCGGTCAACATCGTGCCGAAACATTGGTTCGATCAATTAATTCGATAATTGGGGGGGGGGGTGTGTGTGTGTGTGTGTGTGTGTGTGTGTGTGTCTTACCATGTCTCCAGGGAGGAGTTGAAGCAGTAAGACTTCCCATTGGAGAGGCCAATGACTGGGACCCCCTGCTGTGTCAGTAAAGACTGGGACACAGTGCATTCTGTGCCTAGGAGAGGAGAGGAGGAGAGGATGAATACAGGGAAGAGAAACAGGAGAGGAGAGGTTGAATACAGGGAGGAAAAAATAAGCTTTAAAAACCTTTCAGACCGTCAGCAGGGTTGAAAGTATAGATTATATCCCACGCGCTCCGCGCAGGTTGAGTAATAATAACAAATGTCGGTGACGTGACAGCGTGGGAGGACATGCCCCCTGCGGTTCACTTTTTAAAAAAGTATGTCAGACCATGCACTGTCTCAGAGAATCTTCTCGCCGCAAAAGATTGAGTGTTAGGAAAGTACTGACGGTCTTCCAGGTATTTGTAGAACCATAGTTATAAAGTAGAACAGAAGTTACGGATGTACCTTTCAGACCGTCAGTACGTATGGATGACTTATACCAACGAGGTCACGAGGAATAGCACTACTAACCTCTGATTAATGCACCAGTGCCACTGGGAGAATGGTAGAGCCTATGGTGTGGCAGGATGAGACGTTGACCTTGTAAAATCTTGAGAACGCGCAGGGCGATGACCAGGTAGCCGCTACATATATCTAATTTCAGGGGGGCGCCTCTCAGCGCAGCCCAGGATGTGGTGACACTTCTGGTCGAGTGGCATATCACACCTTCTGGCACAGGGAGCCCTACTCCCTTGTAGGTCTGAGTGATGACATCAACAAGCCACTGTGAAAGCCTCTGCTTGGACAATGCAAGGCCTTTTGACTTCCCATCGAAGCACAGAAACAGCTGGTCTGAGACTCTAAGGCTTGCATATAGCATTTAAGGGAAAGGACTGGACACAGGAGATTAGCTCACTCTTCCTCCGCATTCTGGAAAGGATGGGGGCAGTAAGGCCACCAATTCAATGGCTTGATTGATGTGAAGGGGTGATAAACCCTTGGTAAAAAAGGTTGGATTGGGCCATAAGGTCACGCCTAGGTCATCTGCCTTCGATCGTAGGCAGACCGGGCTCATAAAGAGCTCACTCACACGTTTCGCTGATGAAATAGCTAAGAGGAAAGCTCCTCTGTATGCTCGAAAGGAAGTTTAGTTCGATAATAGCAGGATCGCAGCTGATCAGTAGAGGGTCGGGCTCTTCAGAGGCAACACCCATAGCTGTAGTTGGTCTGGGCTGGGATGCCATAACCTGCATTCGAACTGAACGCAGCGCCTGTCTGAGGGAACTGCCATGGCTCTCCCTCCAGAAGAATGAGGAGGGTTGGAAACCAGGGTTTCACTGGCCATCTGGGGGGCAACAAGCAGCAGCCTGTGCTGAGCCTGAGAGACCCTGTGCAGCGTTGCTAAGATCGGGGGGGGGTCGGAGGCTCTCTGGCCATGTGTGGGCTAAGGCGTCCATGTCCAGGGTGCTCTTGGACTCTGCTAGAGAACCAGAGGGAGCAGTGGGATGTTTGCTATGAGGCGAACAGGTTCTCGTGCTTTTCCAAACCGCTGTCATTCCCCCAGTGGCGGTTTCTGTCACGACAAGAAGTCTGCCACCTTGTTCACCTTGCCTGGGAGATTAATGGCTCATAGGGAGGCCAGATGTGGTAGGGCCCATATCAAGAGTTGTTGGGCCACCTGTAGGGACCGTACAGACCTCGTTCCCCCTTGATGGTTGATGTGGAACACTGTCCATGTATTGTCTGATCGTATCAGGACAGGAAGTGATTCAGGGCTAGGTAAACTGTCTGAAGTTCTAGCACATTGTGCTCTTTCCTCCGCACACTCGCGAGAGAAGGGGCGCAGATGAGCCAGTCGTCGAGGTAGGGAAGGATCTTGATGGAAGGAGCTTAGGGCTGCGCTCACGCATCTTGTGAAGACTCGAGGAGCCAGGGAGAGACCGAAGGGTAATACCGCAAACTGGTATGCCTGGCCCTGGAAGGCGAAACACAGAAAATGCCTGTGTTCCGGTAACGCAGGAACGTGAAAGTAAGCATCCTTTAAGTCCAGGGACGTGAAAGTAAGCATCCTTTAAGTCCAGGGACGTGAAAGTAAGCATCCTTTAAGTCCAGGGACGTGAAAGTAAGCATCCTTTAAGTCCAGGAACGTGAAAGTAAGCATCCTTTAAGTCCAGGGACGTGAAAGTAAGCATCCTTTAAGTCCAGGGACGTGAAAGTAAGCATCCTTTAAGTCCAGGGACGTGAAAGTAAGCATCCTTTAAGTCCAGGGACGTGAAAGTAAGCATCCTTTAAGTCCAGGGACGTGAAAGTAAGCATCCTTTAAGTCCAGGGACGTGAACCATTCCTCTGCAGCTACAAATCTGGAGAACGTTGACCGTCCGCAACATGTGAAAGGGGAGCGCTTTTAGGAAAACATTGAACCGTTTTAAATCCAAAAGTGGATGGAAACCTCAGTCTTTCTTTGGAACCAGGAAATAGGGTGAGTAAAAACCATCTTGCTGTTCTGATGCTTTTACTCGTGATCGCGCCCTTCTCCAGGAGACACGTCATCTCCTGGCTGAGGGTGCAAGCTTTCAGGGGTTCTGTGACTGAAGTCATTCTGATCCATGAGAATGGTGGGGGCCGGCGTCAGAAGTGCAACCTGTACCCTTGTGAGAAGGTCATCAACACCCATGGGTCTGAGGAGTAGGATGCCCAGTAGTTCAGGTGCTGCCGACGGCCTAACCCCCGCCATTCAGTTTCTGCTCACACACCTGTTTGTGGCTCCTTAGCGGACCACGACCGTGATGCCTGGTTTCTGGTGTAGCCTGACTCAGCTGTATTCTACGTATGATGGCCCGCTCAGCCACGGGCCGAAGAGCAGTCTGCCTAGCTCTCTGTTCATGAACGCAAACGCTTGAAGAGATGCGTCATTCAGGTTGCAGAGGTCCCAGTCTGCACGCTCTGGCTGGAGCATCCTGTTCTGTGCTAGCATGAGCACTGAGGTCTGGGGCAGAGGGCATCTTTCAGGGCTTCATCTGGAAAGAGCATTAGCTCTGCTATGCATTCATCCACCTTTGGCATATGGTCCAGCCCATGTTGTTTTGCGTCGTGCATGGCAGATGGCGTCCTACTGTCCTTGCCGTGGTGTGGCAGATAGCGTCCTACTGTCCTTGCCGTGGTGGGCAAGGGCCTGCGGGTCAGACCAGCATCTCTGAAGCTCCGTATGAAAAGAAAGTGGCAGACTGAATGGTGTAGCTGCCTGGGCCTTCTTAAAGAATGGGTAAGCTGCAGGGGCTGTGGCTTGAGGGTCATCAAGCTCCAGCCTAGCTAAGGCAGCACGCAGGACCGTGTATAGTGAGGTAGAGCTTCCTTATGACTCCTTGTTGGGCGTGTCATCATCCTGGTCACTAAAGTGCCGGTTGGATGCCCGAGTGGACAGCAGACCATTATCTCGGCTATCTGAGTCCTCTGTTGCTTCCCCCGTACTGCAGTGTGCTAGAGGGGCCCGACTCTGGGGACTTGAAGGAACGCACAAGCGTTTTTAGTTTCCCTATCTTAGAAGAGAAGGAATCGGCATTCCGAGTGAGGCTCTTATTTTTGGTGGCCCTGGGTGGGGCCTGGCGAACAACACTGGTAAATTACCTGTGAAAACCAGGCCCTCCACGCTTCCCTCACCTTCACAGGCAGGATGGCACAGTTAACGCAGGGGTCAGACAGGTGGCCAACGGGTCACGACCATCTTTTACCTGTAGTTCAGCTCCACACGAGGTGCAACCATGCATACCTAGCATCATGGTGATGTGGTGTTCTCGGCGCTCAGAATGATAACAAAATAAATAATTAAATATTTCTTATGCAATACACTGATTCATCAAATTAACTAATATAATAGTAACCGAAGACTGTATACAACGGCTACCACAATACACAGTTAGGGTAGAGAGCTACAATCTGGCGGGAGATGTAAACATGGCTGGAGTAGGAACAGTAACATATTTAAAAGTATGCTTATTTATGCGAAATACGCACAAATGGCAGTCGTTTGGTAAGGCAAGCTGACAACACACAGTGGAAGCTAGGTTAATAAACTGTGTAGCTAGCTTCTGTGTAGCTAGCTTCTGTGTAGCTAGCTTGTAATACCAGGGGAGAGGGATGCCTAGGGGAGGCAAACTGAATCGCATGTCATATAGCTGGCTAGGCTAACAAACTTCCTAGATGTGGTTATCTAGGGAAGTGACCCGTTTGAGTTGTATATAGTTGAAGGATGACTAGTGCCCGGTGGCCTTGATAACGAGCACAGCAGTGGAGGATATCTGGACAGGATTAGCACCGAAGTATGGTGGCCAACACACACACACTAGCTGGTGGGCTAAATAAACACAAGACAAGGAAGCCTGATATCCTGAGAAAAAAGGGAAAGGTAGGGGAGAGCTGTCACACAGCCTTGGAGGGCGAATTTCACGCTCTGATCCACAGGTCTCAGGCTGTTGATTACAGACTGACAATACACAACTCACAGAGTTTAGTTTACCATTTGGGAACTGGGAAGATGCAATCTCAAAATCGGGAGTAGCGGAGCATTCAATTTGTGCGATATGCTATGCTAACTAAGAAATAAGAGACAGTGGTCTGACATACGGTTTTATATGAACCGCGGGCACCTCCTCCCACGCCGTCACATCACCGGCGGGACTTGGTTGTTATTAGTCCCCCTGTGTGCAGCGCGTGGGACCGACAGGACTTGGTTGTTATTAGTCCCCCTATGCGCAGCGTGTGGGATATAATCCATTCTTTCAACCGTATTGACGGTCTGAAAGGTTTGAAGTAGAACTCCTCTCACCTGATAAAATGGTCTGCAGAGATTCATTCTTCACTACAGCACTCTGCTTTTGGACATCCCTGTAGAAAAGAACAAGGTGGAGAAGAAAGAACACGTCTCAATTTTTGTAAAAAATTATAAATTGTTGAACCTTTATTTAACTAGGCAAGTCAGTTAAGAACAAATTCTTATTTACAATGACGGCCTCAATGTATGGACCTGTCCAGAAAAACAACCCCTAGCCTCTGAACCCCTAGACACTTGAGGAGATCTGACAGGATTTGATAGGTGTAAGCAATGTGTCATTCTTCCTAGCCTATCACAGAGCAAGTCTGAGATATCACCATATTGGTGCGGTAGGTAGCCTAGCAGTTAAGAGCGTTGAGCCAGTAACCAAAAGGTAGCTGGTTTGAATCCCAGAGCAGACTAGGTCGATGTGCTGTGTCGATGTGCCCTTGAGCAATGCACTTTACCATAATTGCTCCAGTAAGTCGCTGTACCTGCTAAATTACCAAAAATGTAAAATGTTTACACCTAACAAATTAAAAGTGTGAAGGGGCTAGTCTAAAATACAAGGTGTGGCGAGTCAGGAGTGTTCACCATCACTAGCGCACCCCAGAGTATGTGAGCTGTGTTGAGCAGTCGGAAATCCCACACTCATCGCTCACCTAGGTGATTGGTTGTGGCCACTGCGTAAAAAAACAAAACAGTTTTTTCTCTAATCTATTGATGATCAGATGTTTTAATTGTATCTGTCTCTGTTGTGCTCACATCTTAACAGTTCATTGACAACTCTAGCAATCCTCTTCTATTAAACAACAGCCTATATAGAAACCACAACGTCTCTGATGCTGCTGCATGGGCTCATTGGTTGTCTTGTCATCAATTACACAGGCTGTGACCTATTTCTTGTTTGACTCATAACATCTCTGCACATTAGTGGCTAAATAAATACAACAATAGGTCTAATTAAAGAACAGTGATGAAGGAAATGAAGCAGAGCTCATGGCTGAGTTGGTACCGGAGCGAAATTGCCATC
>QNTS01005743.1:33904-72176 GCA_003317085.1 Hucho hucho
AGAGAGACCTAATAATAATATACCCAAGAGACCTAATAATAATAATAATAATAATAATAATATACCCAGAGAGAGACCTAATAATAATAATATACCCAAAGAGACCTAATAATAATATACCCAAGAGACCTAATAATAATAATAATAATAAACCCAAGAGACCTAATAATAATAATATACCCAGAGAGACCTAATAATAATAATATACCCAGAGAGACCTAATAATAATAATAATAATAACATACCCAAGAGACCTAATAATAATAATAATAAACCCAGAGAGAGACCTAATAATAATAATAATAATATACCCGAAGAGACCTAATAATAATAATAATAATAACATACCCAAAGAGAGACCTAATAATAATAATAATAATAAACCTGAAGAGAGATAATATAATAATAATAATAAACCCAGAGACCTAATAATAATAACATACCCAAGAGACCTAATAATAATAATAATAATAAACCCAAGAGACCTAATAATAATAATAATATACCCAAGAGACCTAATAATAATAATATACCCAGAGAGAGACCTAATAATAATAATAATAATAATAATAATATACCCAGAGACCTAATAATAATAATAAACCCAGAGAGAGACCTAATAATAATAATAAATCCAAGAGACCTAATAATAAATAATAATAATATACCCAAAGAGACCTAATAATAATAAACCCAATAGACCTAATAATAATAATAATATACCCAGTAGACCTAATAATAATAATATACCCAGAGAGACCTAATAATAATATACCCAAGAGACCTAATAATAATAATAATAATAATATACCCAGAGAGAGACCTAATAATAATAATAATATACCCAAAGAGACCTAATAATAATATACCCAAGAGACCTAATAATAATAATAAACCCAAGAGACCTAATAATAATAATATACCCAGAGAGACCTAATAATAATAATAATAATATACCCGAAGAGAGACCTAATAATAATATACCTGAAGAGAGATATAATAATATACCTGAAGAGAGATATAATAATAATAATAATAATAATAATAATACACCTGAAGAGAGATATAATAATAATATACCCGAAGAGAGACCTAATAATAATATACCTGAAAAGAGATATAATAATAAACCTGAAGAGAGATATAATAATAATAATAATAATAAACCTGGAGATATAATAATATACCTGAAGAGAGATATAATAATAATAAACCTGAAGAGAGATATAATAATAATAAACCTGAAGAGAGATATTATTATTATTATTATTATTATTATAATAATATACCTGAAAAGAGATATAATAATAATAATAATAATAATAATAATAATAAACCTGAAGAGAGATATAATAATAATATACCCGAAGAGAGACCTAATAATAATATACCTGAAAAGAGATATAATAATAAACCTGAAGAGAGATATAATAATAATAATAATAAACCTGGAGATATAATAATATACCTGAAAAGAGATATAATAATAATAATAAACCTGAAGAGAGATATTATAATAATAATAATAATAATAATAATAAACCAGAAGAGAGATATTATAATAATAATAATAATAATAATAATAATAATAATAATAATATACCAGAAGAGAGATATAATAATAATAATATACCTGAAGAGATAATAATAATAAACCTGAAGAGAGAGATAATAATATACCTGAAGAGTGATATAATAATATACCTGAAGAGTGATATAATAATATACCTGAAGAGTGAATGCTTTCTGCGGTGTGGGAGTGGGCAGTTTGAGGACAGCCACGGGGACAGCAGCGACACAACAAGGCTCTTTCTCTGATGAAGGGGTAGCCTGCAAGTGTGCAGTTGGGGAAAGAAAATAAATATGCATAAATGGCCCTGGTCAAAAGTCTCCACATTATAATTGGAAGAAGAAGAGTAAACTTTAACATAGCCAATAAGAGAGAAAGGTGACTCCAAACACATGTTAACTAATAGCAGCTGTTTAGCTGGTTAAACAAAAGGTTGGCAAAAATGTATGTCCAAGTCAAGAAAGCTTACCAGCAGCTAGCGGTACTAAATGTATTTTCAAAGCCTGTTAGATACTATGTAAGCGTAATTAGCTCCAATGAGTGCAAACGGGGAGTTCACATGCTATCAGAGTTTTCAGAAGTTCTGAGTTCCGAGTGGGAATCACATGCTATCGGAGTTATCAAAAGTTTGAGTTCCGAGTGGGAAATTTCACTTCAATAGCTAGGTTTCCTTAAAATTTGCATTAAGAAAAAGCTAAGGTTTCCATCAAACTGACTTGTGTATAGAAGGCACTGCCTGATGACGTAATGCAAATTAAAAAAAACACTTTTGCGCTTAAGTTCTCATGTACCAACAACAACAAAGAATACACAAATGTAATGTGTTTTGGCTCATGCTCTCAAGACAACAGTTGGCTGATAAAGTGGACAGGTTCAGTTATTATACTGAACAAAAATATAAAAACGGATATAAAACGCAACATGCAACAATTTCAATGATGTTACGGAGTTACAGTTCATATGAGGAAATCAGTCAATTAATTAGGCACTAATCTAAGGATTTCAGATGACTGGGCCTCAGGATCTCGTCATGGTATTTTTGTGAATTCAAATTGCAATCAATAAAATGCAATTGTGTTTGTAGTCCGTAGCTTATGCCTGCCCATATCATCAGCCCACCACCACACGGCACTCTGTTCACAACGTTGACATCAGCTAACCACTCTCCCACACGATGCCATACACATGGTCTGCGGTTGTGAGGCCGGTTGGACGTACTGCCAAATTCTCTAAAATGACACTGGGGGTGGCTTATGGTAGAGAAATGAACATTCACTTATCTGGCAACAGCTCTGGCAGACATTGTGTGGCCTTATTGTCCCCAGCACAAGATCCACCTGTGTAATGATCATGCTGTTTAATCAGCTTCTTGATATGCCACACCTGTCAGGTGGATGGATTATCTTGGCAAAGGAGAAATGCTCACTAACAGGGATATAAACAAATTTGTCCTCAAAATTTGAGAAAAATAAGCTTTTTGTGCATATGGAACTTTTATTTGTACGTAAACACGCCAGCCAGCTCGTCTGCGCATGCTCTGAGGATGTGGCTAGGGATGCCGTCTGGGCTGGCAGCCCTGCGAGGTTTAACACGTTTAAATATCTTACTCACGTCGGCCATGGAGAACAAGAGCCCACAGTCCTTGGGAGCAGGCTGCGCCGGTGGCACTGTGTTATCCTCAAAGTGGGCAAAGAAAGTGTTTAGCTTGTTCGGGAGCAAGAAGTCGGTCTGCGACGTGGCTGTTTTTCCCTTTGTAATCTGCGATTGCCTGTAGACCCTGCCACATACGTCTTGTGTCTGAGCCACTGAATTGCGACTCCACTTTGTCTATGTATGGACGTTTTGCCTGTTTGATTGCCTTACGGAGGGAATAACTACACTGTTTGTATTCTACCATATTCCCGGTGGTTTGCGTTTTCAGTTTTGCGCGAATGCTGCCATCTATTCATGGTTTCTGATTTGGGTAGGCTTTAATAGTCACAGTGGGAACAACATCTGCTATATACACTTCTTGATGAACTCAGTCACCATATACGTCAACGTTATTCTCAGAGGCTACCCAGAACATATCCCAGTCCGCATGACCAAAACAATCTCGAAGCATGAATTCCGATTGGTCAGACCAGCATTGAATAGACCTTAGCATGGGTACTTGCTGTTTGAGTTTCTGCCTACAGGAAGGGAGGAGCAAAATGGATTCATGATCTGATTTTCCGAAGGGAGGGCGGGGGAGGGCCTTGTTGGCATCCCGGAAGTTGGAGTAGCAGTGGTCGAGTGTTTTAGCAGCACAAGTACTACAGTCAATGTGTTGATAGAACTTCGGTAGCGTTTTCCTCAAATTTGCTTTGTAAAAATCCACAGATACAATAAATGCAGCCCTAGGATATGTGGCTTCCAGTTTGCACAAAGTCCAGCGTAGTTCCTTGGCGGCTAACGTGGTATCGGCTTGAGGAGGAATATACACGGCTGTGACTATAATTCTCTTGGGAGGTAATACGTTGGCATTTGATTGTGAGGTATTCTAGGTCGGGTGAACAAAAGGACTTGAGTTTCTGTACGTTATCACAATCACTCCATGAGTCGTTCAACATACACCCCTGCCTTTCTTCTTCCCGGAGAGTTATTTATGCCTGTCTGCACGATGAACTGAGAACACAGCTGGCTGTATGGACGGGGACAGTATATCTAGAGAGAGCCATGATTCCGTGATACAGAGTATGTTACAGTCCCTGATGTCTCTCTGGAAGCAGATCCACTCCCTGAGCTCGTCAACTTTATTGTCCAGAGACTGAACATTAGTGAGTATTATACACGGGAGGGGTGGATGTTGTGCCTGCCTCCTGAGTCAGACTAGAAGTCCACTCAGAATACCACTTCTCCTCCGGCGGCGTCTTGGAGTAGCCTCTGGGGTAGGTTCAATTGCCCTGGAAGGTACGAACAAAGGATCCAATTCGGGAAAGTCGTATTGCTGGTCTTAATGCTGGTGAGTTACCGCCGCTCTGATATCCAAAAAGTTATTTCCGGCTGTACGTAATAACACAAAAACACATTCTGGGATAATAATGTAAGAAATAAATTTTAAAAAAACGAAATACTGCAAAGTTGCTTAGGAGCTAGAAGCAGAGCTGCCATATCTGTCAACGCCATTCATGGTCGAATTGCTGCAAAGAAACCACTACTAAAGGACACCAATTAGAAGAAGAGACTTGCTTGGAACCAAGAAACACGAGCATTGGACATTGGACCGGTGGAAATCTGTCCTTTGGTCTGAGGAGTCCAAATTTGAGATTTTTGGTTCCAACCGCCGTGTCTTTGTGAGACGCAGAGTAGGTGAACGGATGATCTCCACATGTGTGGTTCCCACCGGGAGGCATAGAGTAGGAGGTGTGATGGTGCTTTACTGGTGACATTGTCTGTGATTTACTTAGAATTCAAGGCACACTTTACCAGCATGGCTACCACAGCATTCTGCACCATCCCAATCTGGTTTGCGCTTAGTTGGACTATAATTTGTTTTTCAACAGGACAATGACCCAACACACCTCCAGGCTGTGTTAGTGCTATTTGACCAAGAAGGAGAGTGATGGAGTGCTGCATCAGATGGCCTGGCCTCCACAATCACCCGACCTCAACCCAATTGAGATGGTTTGGGATGAGTTGGACTGCAGAGCGAAGGAAAAGCAGCCAACAAGTGCTCAGAATTTGTGGGAACTCCTTCAAGACTGTTGGAAATGCATTTCTCATGAAGCTGTTTGAGAGAATGCCAAGAGTGTGCAAAGCTGTCATCAAGGCAAAGGGTGGCTACTTTGAAGCGTCTAAAACATATTTTGATTTGTTTAAAGCTTTTTTGGTTAATACATGATTCCATATGTGTTATTCATAGATTTGATGTCTTCACTACAATTCTACAATGTAGAACAACCCTTGAATGAGTAGGTGTCCAAACCTTTAACTGGTGCTGAATGTATGTACAGTTGAAGTCACAAGTTTACATACACCTTAGCCAAATACATTTAAACTTTTTTACAATTCTTGACATTTCATCCTAGTAAAAAGTCCCTGTCTTAGGTCAGTTAGGATCACCACTTTATTTTAAGAATGTGAAATGTCAGAATAATAGTAGAGAGGATGATTTATTTCAGCTTTTATTTCTTTCATCACATTCCCAGTGGGTAAGAAGTTTACATACACTCAATTAGTATTTGGTAGCATTGCCTTTAAATTGTTTAACTTGGGTCAAATGTTTTTGGTAGCCTTCAACAAGCTTCCCACAATAGGTTGGGTGCATTTTGTCCCATTCCTCCTGACAGAGCTGGTGTAACTGAGTCAGGTTTGTAGGCCTCATTGCTCGCACACGCTTTTTCAGTTCTGCCCACAAATGTTCTATAGGATTGAGGTCAGGGCTTTGTGATGGCCACTCCAATACCTTTACTTTGTTGTCCTTAAGCCTTTGGAAGTATGCTTGGGGTCATTGTCCATTTGGAAGACCTATTTGCGACCAAGCTTTAACTTCCTGACTGATATCTTGAGATGTTGCTTCAATATATCCAACAATTTTTATTCCTCATGATGCCATCTATTTTGTGAAGTGCACCAGTCCCTCCTGCAGCAAAGCACCCCCACAACATGACGCTGCCACGCCGTGCTTCACGGTTGGGTGGTGTTCTTCGGCTTGCAAGCCTCCCCCTTTTTCCTCCAAACATAACGATGGTCATTATGGCCAAACAGTTCTATTCTTGTTTCATCAGACCAGAGGACATTTCTCCAAAAAGTACAATCTTCGTCCCCATGTGCAGTTGCAAACCGTAGTCTGGCTTTTTTTATGGCAGTTTTGGAGCAGTGGCTTCCTCTTTGCTGAGCGGCCTTTCAGGTTCTGTTGATATAGGACTCGTTTTACTGTGGATATAGATACTTTTGTAGCTGTTTCCTCCAGCATCTTCACAAGGTCCTTTGCTGTTGTTCTGGGATTGAGTTGCACTTTTCGCACCAAAGTACATTAATCTCTAAGAGACAGAACGCATCTCCTTCCTGAGCGGTATGACGGCTGCGTGGTCCCATGGTGTTTATACTTGCGTACTATTGTTTGTACAGGTGAACGTGGTACCTTCAGGCGTTTGGAATTTGCTCCCAAGGATGAACCAGACTTGTGGAGGTCTACAATGTTTTTCAGAGGTCTTGGCTAATTTCTTTTGATTTTCCCATGATGTCAAGCAAAGAGGCACTGAGTTTGAATGTAGGCCTTGAAATACATCCACAGGTACACCTCCAATTGACTAAAATGATGTCAATTAGCCTATCAGAAGCTTCTAAAGCCATGACATTTTCTGGAATTTTCCAATCTGTTTAAAAGGCACAGTCAACTTAGTTTATGTAAACTTCTGACCCACAGGAATTGTGATACAGTGAATTATAACTGAAATAATCTGTCTGTAAACAATTGTTGGAAAAGTTACTTGTGTCATGCACAAAGTAGATGTCCTAACCGACTTGCCAAAACTATAGTTTGTTAACAAGAAATTTGTGGAGTGGTTGAAAAACGAGTTTTAATGACTCCAACCTAAGTGTATGTAAACTTCCGCCTTCAACTGTACATAGGCGTAAAGAGGCCCACTATCAGCAACCATCACTCCTGTGTTCCAATGGCACGTTGTGTTAGCTAATCCAAGTAGATCATTTTCAAAGGCTAATTGATCATTAGAAAACCCTTTTGCAATTATGTTAGCACAGCTGAAAACTGTTGTCCTGACCAAAGATGCAATAAAACTGGCCTTCTTTAGACTAGTTGAGTATCTGGAGCATCAGCATTTGCGGGTTCGATTACAGGCTCAAAATGGCTAGAAACAAATCAAACTTTCTTCTTAAACTCGTAAGTCTATAATTGTTCTGAGAAATAAAGGCTATTCCATGCGAGAAATTGCCAAGAAACTGAAGATCTCGTACAACGCGGTGTACTACTCCCTTCACAGAACAGCGTAAACTGGCTTTAAATCAGAATAGAAGGAGTGGGAGGCCCCAGTGCACAACTGATCAAGAGGACAAGTACATTAGAATGTCTAGTTTGAGAAACAGACAACTCACAAGTCCTCAACTGGCACCTTCATTAAGTAGTACCCGCAAAACACCAGTCTCAACGTCAACAGTGAAGAGGCGACTCCGGGATGCTGGCCTTCTAGGCAGAGTTCCTCTGTCCAGTGTCTGTGTTCTTTTGCCCATCTTCATCTTTTATTTTTATTGGCCAGTTTATTGGCCAGCATCCCGGAGTCGCCTCTTCACTGTTGACCCCTGCCGTACCACAGCGGACCCATAGGGGACCCCCAGTTGAATATTCCTTGACTATAGGAATAAGGGTGTCATTTCGTACGCAGCCAATCAGTTTGTTGATCCCATATCCAATCAAGACCATTACATTCAAAGACAAGGATATCTTGAATATTATCATATCTTCTATCAGAAAAGATGTGTAAAGTCATGAGATTACGTGAAATCCACTGGCACTGGTCTTACCTGCTGGAAGGGTTGGTGGGACACGGGCGTGATCATTTTCGCGTCCATTTTCCTGGGCCGTCCCTTTTTCCTCTTCTCTACCTGGTTGTCCCCTCCGTCCACGTCTAGGGCCTTCCTCTTCTCCACCTGGTTGTCCCCTCCGTCCATGTCAAGGGCCTTCCTCTTCTCCACCTGGTTGTCCCCTCCGTCCATGTCGAGGGCTTTCCTCTTGGTGAAGGAGGGAGACTTCACCACAGCCATCTTGTCCTCGCTGTCGCTGCTCGTCTCATCCTTGAGCTCCTTTAAAGTGCTGCTGTCTTTCACTCTACAACAGAAGGACAACAACCACAGAAATAGACTCACCATTTGTTCCATTAATCCATGCCCAATCGCCTTAGCAGTGTTTCCCCATGTATGATCCTAGGGGAAACAATGCTTGGTAATATAGAATTTTCATTAACTGTTTTGCAAGTGGCGTTGAGTTGTGTGTTGAACACAATTTGAATGATGTACTTCCTACCATATTTCCAGGTTAACAGAGACACTTCCTTCCCTACTTCCTGGTTAATGGGGACATTTCCAGCTGTACTTCCTGTTCACTGGTCCACCCTATACGGCATCATTGACTTGAATGAAGATGCCCTTTCTAGTAATTATATTTCTATGAGAGACAACCACCAAGTCCCAGTCAACAAGGAAACAACAAAAACAGAAAAATCTAGTTCAGTGAATAAAAAATAAGCGGGTCATCACTTGACATCTATTCCAAGCAGAAGTGTCAATCAAAGGTGGATTGCTCCGTTAAAAACAAGGCTAGCATTCAACCTGTTGTTTTTGTTGTGTTCATAGGAACATGTGTACGTCCTAAACTGCTGATACCGTTTTATTTTTTCCATGTTCAGATAACAAGAATCTCAGATGTGGAATCGACCAATAACAAATACAATAAGAACGTTCCAGCATTGTATGCCTCAAATCAGCAAATGTCGACTGATCACGAAGACTATTGGATAAGCCTGATGGTTCTGTTCCCTTACCTGTCTAGCGGGGTGAGTCCCGCCATGGAGATGGTGACCCCGGGCATGACCTTTGACCTCTCTGTGAACCTGGAGTCAAGGGCTTTCATTGGCTCCATCTTGGTGGAGGTGGTTAGGAGCAGGTTGGACTTTGTGGCTGTGGTGTTAAGAGACGAGGCCTGGGCCGTGGCACCGGAAACACTGGAGAGGGGGAGCAAAATACTAAATTAACAGGCCGGTAAGGAGGGGGGTGGAAGCAAAGCAGGAGAGTTTAAGAGGAGAGAAGAGAATGGCAGAGAAGACAACTGACCCGTCTTTGGCGTCATCTGGGGCCTTGCCCCCCAGTGGGGTGGATAGGGGGTCCAAATTGGAGGTGGCCGTGTTGGAGTCTGAGGAAAGCTGGGAGGTGAGTTGGCTGGCCGACCCAGGGAGGATGGGTACGCTGTTGAAGAGAGCTGGGGAGAAATCCCTGAGGATTCAAAACAGAAACAGTGAGAGCTCAAACCAACAGAAATAAGAATATCCCCGTGGTAATGTAATATATTGACAATTATTTGTAAAATGTGTAACAGGTCTAGTTTCTCTATTTCTATTTCGAGGTAGCGTGTTAGCACGTAGGGAGCAGCGATTGGTGTCACCTCGTTAGTAACGGTGTGTTACACCTGTAATGTCTTGTCCATCGTGTTAGTCGGAAGGTGTTTCACCCGTGTTAGCCTAGGTGATATTCAAGACTGGCTGGGCCAGTGCTCCAGTTGAGCGTGAGATGTTGGGAGAGCTACACTTCACGTCAGCCGAGGTGTGATTTTGAGCTCCTTTTACGTTTGAAAGAAGCCTGATTTGTTATGGTTTCCCCTGTTTTGTATTGTTCCATATTCTTTTTACTCCCTATCCTACTCCCTATTTTACTCCCTATCCTTTTTTGTTTGTTTTTCTGAGGCAAACCTAGTGGGCATCCATGGTGGGTGTCTTTAATGACCCCTTACTAGTTGCTTTACCAATTTTCAGTTTGCACCCACATGGGTACCTTTCAGAACCCCTTTGTTTTGTTTTGTTTGTCAGTGATTTTCTATGTTAGTTCCATTTGTTGAGAGCAACATTGTGAGTTTGTCTTGTGTTGCAAAGCATTATGACATCAAAGTTGCACCTGCAGATTCAAAAGCAGTAGTCAAAGAGTTAGTCTGCGCTGCTTTGGTGGAGGAGGAAATCCTCCCGGAGAGGGAGGATGATGAAAAGGGTCCTACGGGTGGTAGAGTACACGCCATAGAGGGAGGACGGTGAAAATGTATTTTTTTATTTTTACGCTTGGTAGCATACACCCCATAGAGGGAGGACGGTGAAAATGTATTTTTTATTTTTACGCTTGGTAGCATACACCCCATAGAGGGAGGACGGTGAACATGTATTTTTTTTATTTTTACGCTTGGTAGCATACACCCCATAGACGTACAATTGAGAGAGGTAGAACTAAAGGCAACATGGTAACAGAAATTAGAGTTGGAGCACAAGGAAAGACAAGAAGAGCGTGCAGCCAGACTAGAACAAGAAGAAAGTGCAACCGACTTGTACCGCTTTTCAACGAAAAGGAGGTGGATGTATATTTGACTCTGTTTGAGCGGATTGCCACATCCCTAAAATGGCCGCAAGGTATTTGGTCACTGCTCCTCCAAAGTGTTCTTGTGGGAAAGGCTCAACGCTTTCTCCCTTGACCAGAGCTCAGATTATATTGTTAAAGCTGCTATCCTTCGGGCTTATGAGTTGGTCCCAGAGGCATACAGACAACAGTTCCATAAATTATGAAGAACAGATTGACAAAGACATGTTGAGTTGGCAAGGGAACAAGCATGTCTTTTTGATCAGTGGTGTGGTTCTCAAGAGTTTAAGGACCTTGAAGATTTAAAGACACTCATACTTCAAGCAGTTCAAGAATTGCCTTCACAAAAGGGTAGTTACCTACATTTATGAGCACAAGGATCTCACTCCTGAGAAAGCAGCCGTTCTTGCAGATGAGTTTGTGTTGACACATAAAACTACCTTCACAAACAAAGCTCCCAGAAGTTAACTCTACACAAAAAGCAATCCCGAGAAGTCACCTCCTACTACAACTTTTCAGTCTTTTTCAACAGTTCCCAAAGATAAGGATTGGCAGAAAACAGTTATTTTCGTATCCGTCAGTTTGTCATTACTGCCATAAGAAAGGACACATTGTCTATCAGTGTCCTAAGTTGAAACAGAAAAATTAGAGCGAAAAAGTAAGTTTCTTCTTGTGGGAGCACTCCAGTCCATTAAGTCTCTGGTTGGAACTGGTGTATCTCCTAAACAAGATTTTGGATCACACATGTGAACCCTTTGTTTCATACGGGTTTGTGTCTCTGCAGAGTGGCGATGCTGTTAAGCAGCCGGTAAAGATACTGCGAGACACTGCGACAGCCCGATCCTTCATTTTGGAGGGTGTTTTTACCTTTGTCTGGCACAGGTCAACAAGACTTATGACTGTATTTTGTTTAACTTCTTCTGGTCTGAAACAGGATGTTGTGGCTTACTGTAAATCCTGTTGTATTTGCAAGCAGATGGGTAAACCGAACCAAGCTGTACCGGTTGCACCATTGCAGCCTATTCCTGCTTTTGACAAACCTTTCAGCCGGGCTCTGGTGGACTGTGTTGGTCCTTTGCCCAAAGCCAAGAGTAGTAAGCACTTAACGATAATGTGTGCTGCCACTCATTCGCCTAAGGCCATTCCACTGAGGATAATCTCTAATAATAATTATTAGCAGTTTGTCTTTCATTTAATTATTGACAGCCAGTTTATATATTGGAGGATGCGACGCATTATAAGAAGCAACGCATTTAAGGTGTGAAAACAACATTGTTTTCTGTTGGTGGTGAGCAAGCTTGTCCAACAAAAATATAGGATTTATTTGTTGTCTTAAGGGGGAAGGTGTTACAGGCTTTGTTTTTTTTCATTTATGTTTTGAGGTTGGACTTTAGTACTGTTCGAGCGACATTATCTACTTTTCTAGCTGGGGAACGTAACAAATGTATGTCATTTGGCTTAACAAAATGTATTTGCATGTTTTTAACATTGAAGAAGAAAAAAAAAATGAATCCCCAAATAAACTTATTTAACCAAAATAGAATGAAGCGGTCTTTAAAAAATTGTTCTACAGTATAACTGCTTTGTTTGACGAAGGAAGGGCTCAATGTAATTGCTGGAATAGAATAAATGGAAAGGTGTATCAGAGGTGTATGAGTGTGTGTTACCCTGTGTCGAGCTGGGCGATGCAGAGAGGAGTAATCCTCCTCCTGCCGTCCGCGGTCCTTGTCTCAACCTGTTTCTTCAACAGGTTCTAGGAGAAGAAAATAAATATCAATGGTAACAGAGACCATTCAAGACCATTAAAACACGTGCAAGACCACAGAATACATAATACCAACTCGTCTCAACTGACTTCTCAACTCTATGTCCATTTGTCTTGTTAACAAATGAGAGCCGTTTTCATATTTTACGGTTCCTTCATGTTTTATTCCTTCAGTCATATCTGATCTTTACAAAGCAGAAGTGCTGATCTAGGATCATTAAAATCAAAAAGGACAAAGGTGATCCTAGATCTTGTGCCGTGTGTATCAAACGCCTAAAAGTAGGAGTGCTGATTTAGGATCAGTTTATCCTTTTAGATCACAGTGAATACGACTATAAGGACAGAGTATATAGACGTCTGAGACGTTGAAAGGGACAGTTAGGCATGACATTTGATACATGCTAAGAGGGAGATTAACTTACATGGGAAATGTATCTGCAAATGTTGCTAATCCGTGTCCATAGACAGCTTTCAGAGTAAGGAAACTAATATGCAAATATATCTCAAATCACTGGAATATCTCTTTAACGAATACGGGCCCTGATATCTGCCTTTTAGGGAGAGTAAGTCTGTTGAGACAATGCATGGACAAAGTTGGCAAAACAAAATAAAGACAGAACTAGGGTTGCAAAATTCCCTGTTTGTCCAGAAATTTCAAATTGGAGGATTTCTCAGATTTCCTCCTTATTCCCTCGTAATTCTGGGAATCTTGCAACCAGGATTTCTTTAAAACCGGGGAATTTTGGGAAAGTTACCCAGAAATGTGCAACCCTAGACAGAACCATACAGGGAGCTGTGGGTCAATGTTATGCATTGGTTTACATCAATATGTTTACTGATTTCCTACATGCCTATTATCATTTCTTTACATCCCCTCAAAATGAAGCCAATGGATATGACAAAATTCAAGAAATGTCATCGTAAATCTGAGATTTGAGTGGAGAGAACCGAACACCTGCAACATGGAGAACTAAGTGACAGCTATATTGGGTTGAGCATGTGTGCCTGACTCACATTATTGGACTGACCGGAACCATACTGTTCTGTCTTGGCTATTTTCTTTTCACATTCACTTTCCTTTCCAGCATGGTTCCAGCAACTACGTAAGATGCATAACGAGGCCAGCCCTTTACAGCTTGGTTCGGCTTGGCTGGGTCAGGCTTTATAGTGTTAATCAAACTGTAGTGTTGTACTGGTCCTGCTCTGAGGTGCATTGTTGCTGTGTAGATTAGGGTGAAGTTGCCCCTAGAAGCTGATCTAGGGTCCAATTAGCAGATTCCCCACTAATGGGTAAGGTTAGGATTGGGGAGGGTAAGCTGATCCTAGATCTGTACTTGGGGTTGGGGTCAATTCCATTTAAATTCCAGTCAATTCCGAAAGTAAACCAAATTCAAATTCCAAATGTTCCTCGTTAAAAGTATTGAAGAGAATTGTAATTTCAGTCTACTTTATGAATTTTCTCGAATTGACCCAACCCCTCATACCGGCCTGTCCTACCTTGCAGATGGCACCCCTGCCCTAGATGCCGATCTTGGGTCAGTTTTGCAGATTCCCCACTAATAGTTAGGATTGTGGGAGCTGATCCTAGATCTGTACCTAGGGGAAACTAGCTGGCCCATCCTACCTTGCGGATGTCCTCCAGGGACTCTCCATTGACCACGCTGGTGAGTTTGTGGGCCTGGGCCTCGTGGGTCATCCTGTGGTTGGCCTGTTCCACACGCTGCCTCTCCTGCTGGTACTTGAGCATCTCCGGGTTCTCGATGATGGTGGTGGAGAGCTGGGCCTCGGTGGTGATGGCCAGGCTCTTACCATAGATGTTCTGGTGGATGGCGTTCTGGATGGAGGAGTGTTAGCTAGCTAGAAGATCATCTCATAGTCCACTAGACAAATATCTTCTAGATCTGGGAGGAGTTTCTTGAAAGCTAACGCGACAGCCCAGTGCCACAGCAGGGGGAGAAATAGTTTGCTAAACTAAGCACTTTGCTGTCCTACAAGTGTTCTGGGATGTTGTGACAAATATAATTGCCACCTTCGCACTAAAGCTTTTGGGGGAAACTTTATAGAAAATATATAGACACTATATATTACAGAAAGAGGGAATTGAAGTTGTGGAATTGACCCTAACACTGGTTGGGTCACGTCAAAGGACATTAGCAGTTGGCTTACCTTCTCGTCCTCGTTGAGGGGGTCCCCGAGCTCGTCCTGAGAGAAGTTGAGGTACGCCACTGTACCATCCATGGAACACACCAAGATACCCAGCCCATTCAGGGTCCTAAGTGGAGCAGGAAGAAAAACGTCACCACACACTGTAACTAACAGCGTTCCCACCCGTATCTCCATACACAGGCTAAGAAACAGACTGGCACGCAGGCTAAGAAACAGACTATCAGTCTCTAAAAGGCATGTATTATATGTCAAAGTAGATTAATTCAGTGAGGGGGAAAGATGGATGGAGGGAGGAGGTGCTCTCACCATGAGATGTCCATGATGGATTTATCAAACAGGTCGTGGATGACCACTAGAGGGCGCTTAAGTGACGTCAGCTGAAAATGGAGAGGTACGCCCACACACAAAACAGAGTTGGTACAGTTCATTATAGATCTGTCAAATATGTTGTTGGGGATTCTACAGAGACCTTCATATGTACACATACTGCTGTCAAGACACATTGATGGAGGGCGGGTCTCACTATTGGTCTAAAATGTGTGAATACATTACATGCAATTTAAACAATCAATACAACAAAAACAAGAAAACCGATTTTTTTGCTAGTGGATATGTCCGTTTGAATGAGGTATGAAGTGTCCAGTCTGGAGCTTGAAGTCACAAGCGTAGCAACCTAGCACTGCCAAAAGTCCCAGTTTGCTCTAGAAAGCCTACGTAAATTATGATCGCAAGAACGGCTAAACCAAATAAAATGTAGGGCCGCTGTTTTGGGCTCCCACGTTAATTATTTTAAAGTTCGCTACCAATCAAGATACTTGATTGATGAAAATGACTACAACGACCATGATCCTTCCACTTCAAATACTTCATGCGCCATCGGGAGTTTTCCATAGGAATACGTGGATGACACCAGCGCTATCACTATCTACTGGTTGAAATGTCTGACACAGAACGACGGTTCTTACCCAAACGGAGAGGGAGCGGTCTTTGCTTCCCACAGCACAGCAGCAGTAGGGACAGCTGGGCTTGGGAGAACTTCCATTCCGCTGTTTCTTTTTGAAGATTTTGGGGTTGAATTTCTGAGAGAGAGAGAGAGAGAGAGAGAGAGAGAGAGAGAGAGAGAGAGAGAATTGATTGGGAGCCTGAGGGATAAGAGTGATTCTAGAGCTGAAATGCCATCCCAATTGTGCCCTCTCGAAGCTTATGTCAGCTTCCGCAAGCTTGTGGAAGGATCTTTCCTCCAAACTTGTTTAATAATAGCATGTTGCTGTGACAACATGCTTTGGAAAGTGTTTTGCACATAAAACAGTATTACTCAGATTCCTAGTCAATATCCACTACCACCACTACAAGAATAAGAGTGTTTACCAGAAAGCCTAACATGTAACCTCACTAGTTCTCAGGGCAATGTACAAAAATACAAATCAATAATATGTTGTAAGGGATTCCAGGTGGAGTCCAAAAGAAGAAAGAATCCATTAATGTTATTCAGAGTCCACAGAAGAGGACTGGCCACTCCTCTGAGCCTGGTTCCTCTCTAGGTTTCTTCCTGGGTTTCTGCTTCTGGCCACCCCTCTGAGCCTGGTTCTTCTGTAAGTTCCTGCCTTCCAGGGAGTTTTTTCCTAGCCACTGTGCTCTGCATTGCTTGCTGTTTGGGGTTTTAAGGTAGGTTTTAAGCTGGATATCTGTAAAGCACTTTGTGACAAGTGCTAATGTAAAAAGGACCTGGCCCTCACCACAACAGTGACAGCCTTGCGGTGGCCCACAAAGTCCATGTTGGTCTTCCAGCCGTCCCTCTCAATGATCTGAGCAGTGGGCCCTGAGTTGTTCATAGCGTGTGCTGACACCAGGTACTGTCCGTCGGGAGACCAGCTGAGGCGCAGCACGTGGGTGGTCCCCCCACACTGGTCAACAACACAGAGAGGAGCAGAGAACAGGGAGTTAGTGGTCAATGAGTTGGGGCAACAGAAATGAAAAACATCAACCCTGAGAAGGGAGTGTGACAGCTGGGGTCTCCTCAATAGGAACTAAATAGAAGCAAACGGGCCGAAAGGTGAAGAGACAAACCTGAATTTGTCTAATAGTATAATAATGTGTGTGCTTATACAAGTGTATTATACATTTGTTTTTTGGCATATCCCCCCCCCCGAGACGACCTTGGAAAGTGGGGTCAGCCATTATTGACGACGACCGTTATGTTGACAGTCGTGTGCCTGTGGGCACATCTAATTTTTTTGTTGAAAAACGTTTACCGTTTCAAAGTGTTTTGCTACTGTTTGCACTGATGAATACACCCCAACTGTGTTGCGTGGAGGGTTGTCAGCTTGGCAGATTGGAGCTCACCTCGTTGAAGGGCTTGGTGATGTTGGTCTCCTGCTGCCAGTCCATGGTCCTCCACACCTTCAGGCTGTGGTCGTCAGCCTGGGAGGCGATGTACTTCCCTACAGGGTCCCACGTCAGCCCCTTCACCAGGCCTGTGTGGCCCTTCAGCGACGCCACTATCTCTGGAGGGAAGATGAACAACGAAGGTTGTGTGAGAAATAACTCACAAATACAAAAAAAACGGTGGTTCTCGTTTGGCTCGCACCTGGGAACTTGCGGGCATTCCAGATCACAATGGTGTTGTCCACACTGCAGGAGGCTAACCACACGTCGTGAGGGGACCACGCCACATCCATGACATCTGAAAACACAGACGGGATGTGCCCAAAGGCAAATGACTGTCAATGTAATTTAGAGCATTATCTGAGCTGTGAGCAGGCCATCTTCCCATAGAGCAGACAACTTACCCCCTGTGTGGTTTCTCAGTATGGTCACACAGCGCCATTGCTCCACGTTGGCCAATTTACTGCTCGACCCAAACACAGTACTCGGTCCAATGAAGCTGTTCAAGTGAACACGGAAAATCAAATATCACTTACATCAGGGGTGTCAAACTCATTCCATGGAGGGACTAGTGACTGCTGTTTCTTTTGTTTTTTCCTTTCAATTCCTTACTAATAAGTGACCGTAATTCTTTAAGCAAGTACAAGGGAGGAGCGAAAACCCACAGACACCCGGCTCTCTAGGGGGAATGAGTTTGATGCGTGTGACTTATATGGTGAGTTGGAATGGCACAATATTACAAGGAAAATATCAACTAAACAAAGCATGTGATTAGGTGGGTGTGTGTTACATACGCAGCTCTCTTCCACACCATGACCAGCTTGTCATCTCCTCCGGAGGCCAGGTAAAGCCCGGTGTTTGACCAACGGACACAGTTCACACAGGCTAAAAAAAGAAATCAACACAACACCTGTTTTAGAAATCACAGAAGTGATCCTTGTGGTGTAGAGTGAATTTGCCCCTAGGCGCTGATCTTGAGACAGTTTCGCATTTCCCCCACTAATGGTTAAGGTTAGGATTAGGAGAGGGTGAAACTTCATCCCCAGAGCATGCATGCAGGTTTTTTTGGTCAGATTGAAAACACGCCGGCATATGGTTTGTCTCTCTATTGTCAGTCAGATCTGAGCAGCAGACATATGGTTTGTCTCTCTATTGTCAGTCAGATCTGAGCAGCAGACACCAAACATCAGTGAGAGAAGAAGCACCTAAGTGATTGTCCATCTGGCAGAGCATCTTGGGGATGTTCATGTTCTTCTCGTCCTCCTCTCGGAGCACTGGAGCCATGTTCCATATGACAACCTTCCCAGAGTCCTCTCCTGCAACACAGGGCACACAAACAGAACTCAGTACCATTGAACTGATCTCCTTATTAAAGTGTAAAGGTGCATAGTGTTTTGATTATTATTGTATGCTTGAGAAAATGGTCAAACAGTACTTTACGCTTGTACTGTTTAGTGAGGTGTATTGTTTAATATAACCCTAACAGTTATACCGTTATAATGCTTAGTAATAAAGGACCTTACCCTGGCCACCCGTGGCAAACTTTGTTCCATCAGGATGGATGTCAACAGAAAATATTGGTTTCCCTGAAAAGCAGACGTGATTTAAATTGTATTAACAAGCATGTCACCAAAAGGGGTAATCATTACGCAGATTCCGTTGCACGTTGAAAAAAAAAAGTGTCTGTAATAAACGGTTTCTGTTACAAAACGTTTTTTTGCAACAGAAACCGGGTAATAAATACACCCCAGCTGTAAACAACGTCTGAAGATAATTCTGCAGCCTGCATTTGGGTGTTTTGCAACAACTGCTATCTACTTACTGCTTTGTGGAATATGCTTACAAGTTAACCTTAAGAAATATAAAAACAGATGGCTAACTAGCGAACATTAGTGTCTTAGCGCATGGCTCATTCAAGAGAGCGTCGTGCCTTGCCTTTTGTAGCTATAGTTTACTAAGGAATGAGGAACGTCAGCTAGCTAACCCCCCCCTCTCCTCTCCTCTCCCCCCCAAACAACAACAGAAGCGCAACTTGTCTTGGGTCAGATTCGGTCAACTATTGTTATTCATTCCAGCACAACCGCGATTCAAATGCTTACCATTGTGACTGACCCAACTTGGTTTCAATAGCTTCATTTCAAGTGCGTCGGCTTTTAAATGAAAATATTTTTTGGGGGGAGCTAATCGTGATTTCTCCCCGCCCGTCTCTTGCGTTTAGTTAGATATCCTTGGATCTGAAGTACCCCTCCCTTTTTGTGTCAAAGTCCGTCCGTTACTTTAATTCAAGTCCATTTGTCTTGCTACCCTCTGGCACATCTTTCATTCTCCCCGATGTCCAGAAACAGTTCAGCGTCTCGTCGGCAACACTACAAACAAGTACGTCCGGGTCACGGATATTTCCTAAATAAAAGTCTCCCATGTAATAGTAGAAAAGTGTCCTAAACCTGTATTTATTCATGCTGTATGTATCTAAACATTAACAATGCTTCATATTTGATCATATTTAAGTGACATTCGCATTACATTTGGGGTTTTAAAACATATTCCAAAGCAAATTACTGTCAATTTATTACATAAAAAAAACTATTATTCTAGTGCTAAATCAGTACGGTCTGTAGAATATTATTAAATAAAGAAATCATCACAGAAATCATTTTGGGTTGAATTTTCCTTTAAGATCCAATCATTTATCAATGTACTCCACCTTATAATATTATCTATCTTATATAAATGTTATTTTTAATCATCCCATTCCCCGCAGTAGGCCGTCATTGTAACTACGAATTTGATCTTAAGTGACTTGCCTAGTAAAATAAAGGTTAAATAAATAAAAAATACAATAGTCATTCTCTTGTTTTTCAGATATATTTATAATTTTGTAACATAATTTTTAAATTATGTACTTTGCAAAGCTACAAAAATGATTGATTTCATGTCATATGCATAGCTTTTTACAGCACACTTTTATTTTGAAGGCAGAACCGGAAAACCGGCGACGGTAATGCTGCTGTCGTGATGCTCGAGTGTTCCACCTTTCCAGCAGATCGTCTGGAAACATGTACCGCAAGGCGTCAGTTCCGCAGATTCATCCCACTGGATGTGCATTTCATTACTAATTTGAAAAGAGAAAGATACTGCCTATTGTGAAATAGCACATACAGATTAAGACCGTGATATGGAAAAGGAAAGTAGCGCAAAAGGAAAGAACAAGCTAATAACTTTCCCAAGAAACTAGTGTAAAATATTGTAAAAGTGTGCCGCGCGGTCTTTTATTTTGAAAGAACCATGGCAAACGTCTTCGTCTGGCAAACCAAACAAAGAGTCTGTCTGTAAAACCTCTTAACTAATTAAAGTATCACGTATTTTCTTTATATGATCGGAATATAACCACCGAAATTATAAATAAAAAAGTGACTCGAGAGGTTTTTCAGCTGTTGCACTTTGTATGGGTAGATGTATAGCCCAGCAAATCTGTAAGGAAGATATTGATTGGCCAAAGCCTTCTATTTACAGCTAACTAAATGTCGATATTATACACGTGTTAATGGTCTATGTGTACTAGCTAGGTTAATATTAGACAGTTTTAGGAAGTAGGCTATGTTAAGAGTTATTGCAGCTGTGAGCAATGATGTTTACCCACTACGCATCTTGGATGGTTATCTGATTATCAATGATTATCTGAGACAACATAATCAGTTGCCTAGTATTATCAAAGCTATAACTAACATGATAATAATGGAGACGATGCATTCAATTAGATGTAATTGTTTTTGCAAGGAGTGGGCCCATTGATAAATGACAAGTGTGTGTGCAGTAGGCCATGGGTTTTCAAACTCGGCTACTGCTGGGGATCTGCACATTTTTATTTTATAGAAAAACATTAATGTAAAAAATGTAAATATCAGTAACTGCAACAGATTGCCATCGTGGTTACCATTTTTATGTTTCTGTGTGCAATATGAAGGAAGTTAAAGGTAGTTTCACGGTGCAATGCTAACTAGCCTACTGGAACAGTTATAGCATGCTAACTGTAGCTGTTTCTGGTTCATCCGACTGGGGAAGTAGATAAAAAGACTTCATTGCCAAAACCTCGAACTATCCCTTTGATATGAACGAAATTATGACTTAACTGTCAATTATAATTCACCAGATAGCAACAACAAAAAAATCAGGTATTGTCCTAACATGACGTGGGTCACCGTGTTGCCTGGGCGGAGGTCCCTGGGAAATTACAGAATAATGCATGGAAACACTTTTTTGATGATTGTGTTTTAATGGTCATAAATGTCATTCCAGAAACAGAAAGGAAGAAAAAATATTGGAAATATAACGGTTTGTCAGCAGGAAGGAACCTCAGTTTTAGAATGAAGGTGGTCCAGAGTCAATGCTGAATTAAATATATGGTGTAACATGTGGGTTATGTTTCTTTATTACCTGGATATGTTAACAAATTGGGACGTTTGATGGTTCATCTATCACACGGGTCAGTTGCATTCAGCAGCTGATGCTTGTAATCAGATTTTTTTTTTACTTTGTCTTACTCATGGGTAAACATTTCTACTAAAGCTTTTCACTGATGCACACATTACGGGAGTCAACATTCTCTCTCAAAATTGGTGCACCACTTACTTGAATTATTGAATACTATGCTGTATATTCAATGTCAATCATTCTGTAATACCAACATGTGACTTTAATAACAGAGAAGCTTAATGGTTAGCAACAAATGGGGATGATCAGATGATTTATTTTTCTATGAAAGGCTCACAGCACTATCTGAATGTATAAATCAATATCCCTCTTAGTCTGCATTAAAGGACAAACATGATAAGCAAAACCATTTAAAGGCTTTATAACCATTAGTAAAATGGCCATTCATTTTGTAACAATTATTTTCACAACTTGTCTCAAGAATACACCGCAATTTTCAGAAACCCCATCATAATATTGCCACTTTGTGAAAATACTTTGATCTTTGAAAACTCACAGTTAATATCAATGGCCAGCTCTTCAATAACATGAACCTTTTCTCATCCATCTCCTCATATCGAGACACTATCAATACCATCCACTTCAGTCTTCAGCCTTTTTATTTCTGTACTGAAATCTACATTCATATTTTAATTTGGTTGAGTAGGCTTTCTTTCCCCTTATAGTGTACTCACATGATACTGTCAAAATTAGGTCTATTCAAAATGGCAGCCTTACAATCAAGTATCCCCTTATAGGCTGCATTTACACAGGCAGCCCAATTCTGATCTTTATCCACTAATTGGTCTTTTGACCAATCAGATCAGCTCTTTTGCAAATAAATTGGACAAAATATCTGAATTGGATTGACTGTGTAAACAGCCATAGTGTTACTGGAATCACAAAATAAGGTTTCAATAGGTGGGGAATGAAGAAGAGCAACGATCCCAGTCATGGGATGGGCGGCAGGTAGCCTAGTAGTTAAGAGAGTTGGGCCAGTAACTGGAAAGTTGCTGGTTTGAATCCCAGAGACTGTCGATGTGCCCTAGAGCAACGCATTTAACCCTAAGTGCTCATGTAAATTTCTCTGGATAAGAGCTAAATAACTCAAATGTAGAAATAGGGAGGGGGGAAAAAAGGGAGGATCCCACTGTCAAATAAAAACAAAGTTACACAGAAGGAAGCAAGACTAAAACAGAAGCTACATATACCCAACAAAGACCATATAAAAACACATTCACGTTAAGACGCTTAGGAATGATTTCAGCTCGGCAAAACAACTGTCTCATGAGATCACCTATAAATGCCCATTTCCTCCATCGCATTCAAGACATTCAATTCATATATTATTTTTTATTTATTAAGTTCTGCAATTAAATGTCATGGATTCTTATGATACCCCACAACAATAAGAAAATAGGTGTTTTAAATTGGTCCATGAGGTAAAATGTAAAAAAAAAAGATATTCCACAAAAAGCTTCAGGAGGCTATCAGGAGGTCATTTTAAAATAAAGAGAAAAACAACAGCTATGGAACACAAAATGGAGGGTTGCAATGAAAACTCCCTGTAAACCTTTTGTGTAATAAGTGGAATTATAAACACAAGACCATTGGAAAAGAAAGGCATGATGATCTACTGGTAGAGAGAGCAAGGCGGTGAGCTACCGTCCTTAAACAACACAAACACACCTCTGTGTTGAAATCGGCATCTCACTATCTACCTAAAGAACCACATTGAGAAAATATCTACACTGAAGTGAGGACTATCATTGACAGAGAAAACAAAAAAGACCAAACATATTGCACAATTCCACATGGCAAAAATCAACCAGATGAAATCCCTATATTCTCTATTTGTCTCCTATGTTGCCGGGGGGGGGGGGGGGGGGNGTTTTTTTTTTTTTGCCATCCGCAGAGCAAGGCGCTTACGGTAGAGGGCTTGTGGAGGAGGGAGGAGTCTGTTAGTGGGGGAATGGTTCTGTCAAGAAGCAACAACAGCATGAACTCTTGGTCTCTCGGAAAGAGAGAACGATGCAGAAAGGTCTGTCCAAGGAGTGTAAAGGAATAGAGCCGTGTCCACAGCAACAAAGTCTATGGGGTCCAGTGGACATACAGCCTGGTTGATGACCATCTGGTCTTCTCAGTGATTGTCTCTGTTGTCATATCCATCCCTCCGATCTTCCAAGCTTTTGAACCACTGGTCTCCCACCCAAGCCACCCTTTGCATGTGGTGGCAGTGTCTTTTAAATGGGCAATGATGTTGAACTGCAGATGAGAAATAAAGTAAGGTGCCTTTTTCTCAACGGCAGGAGGGTTGGCAGACCTCTCTCTAAGGTGGGGAGCAACCCTCAAGGACCCAATATGGGCCCCATCCAGTAAGTCTTAGAAGAGGGCTTTGCTGCCTTGGTTCTCAAACTCGGACCAGGCGTCGTTGAGCTCCATGAAGATCAGTGTAGCGTAATCTTCGTAGGGCTTTCCGGCGGCCTGCAAGGAACCAGTTTCAAGTACGGTTAACCTTCACAGATCAAGAACTTGACATTGCTTTTAAGCCCACAATACTAAACTTTAACACAGCCATTCATCTACATCGATCAGTCTTCAGCCGTACACAAAGAGCATGCATTCACCACAGGGTGAGTTGAGGCAGTTGTGACTAACCGATAGACCTATTTAATAATGTGTGTAAAATCACATTGATGTTACCTTATCAGGGTGCACCACCAGCGCAGCTTTCCTGTAGTACCTCTTAACCTGGTCTGGAGTGACTAGGTCTGCAATGTTTACGGGCTTCCAGCGCGCCTCGCCCTCCCACAGGACTGTATGAAGCGTGGAGAGGAGGGCCCGGATGTTCCGCTCCTTTCCCTCAATCCAATCCAGGATCTTGGTTGGAACAAGGATCACAAACCAGAATCCCTCAGAACCGGTTCAAAGATTTAAAACTCGACTAGAAATATACACTGATAGAATTAACTATCCCCCAGTGCAGAGATACATACACCAAGGGATGGTTTCCCGGACGAGGACTAAGCCTACTCCAGGGGCGTATCCATTAGTGAACTCTGTAGCAAAGCACTTTGCAATGGAAAACTTTTTCAATTAAATCAATCATTTATTATTGGACAAATGTAGGTAGGTCCCTCCACGTCTTGTTTGCTTCCGTTTAGTTCCTAGTGTATACACCCCTGGACTAAAAAGCATTAGAAATTGAAAATCTCAGTCCTGGCCAAGGCAATCTGTGTCCAAGAAGGAGGCCCTTCTGTATATTTGGGAGGGGACATGCTGGTGGTACCTGCAGTTTGAGGGGGTCCATGTTCTTTGAGAGCTCCTGTTTCCTCATCTCTGCGATGGTCCTGGGTCCACTCTTGTCAGATAGCTTGGAGGCAAAACCCTGAGTGGAGAGCAGGTCTTCAAAGTCGTCCTCTTTGACTTTGGGTTTTGGACCTGGAACATAGTCACAGAGCAAAGATCCTCAATTAGACGGGAAAAGAAAGGGGGAGACCGGGTTTTCTACACAGAGGCTGACACTAATTAGACATGCTCAGATAGTGATGTGATTGGTTGTCTGACCAAATCCTGGGCCCCTGACGCCTCTCTCCTCTCGGCCCCCGATCACACTGAAGTTAAGGTTGTAGTTGGGTTTGGCTGGCTGGGAAGCAGGCTTGGGTGGCTGGGCTTTGGGGCCGGCAGCGCTGGGGGCCATCCAGGGCTTGCTTTGGCCAGCGGCGGGCCGGCCAGACTGCTGCCACGGCTGCCCAGGACTCTTGGTGGAGGCCTCAGTCTTAGGGTTGAAGCCTGGGCCTGAGAAACTGCCACTGGAGGAACCTGGAAATAAAAGATGTATATACATGAGATGATAATTGATATACAGACCATGGATAGTAAAGCCCACTGTCTAACTGTAACATGGTACCAGGAGTCACTGAGGTCTGTTTTACCTGGCAGCGTAGGGCCCAGTTTTCCCAAGTCTGCAAACGGGTCGAAGCTCTGAGACTTTGCTTTGGAGAAGGAAGACACTCCGGGAGCTGGAATTCCAAGAGGAAAAAAACGAACTCCGTGCATATCTGCTACAGTTGTTACGGTGTTAAATCCTAGATTAACAGCCCCAGTACCTACTACCTACCTGGGAAGGATGGCTTATGGGAGGAGGCAGCGGCCATGCTCCCACTCGATGCCCAGCTATCCCACCCTCCAAGCAGGTCTGGTTGGCTGGCGGACGAAGTCATCTTAGGGTGATTGTTGGTCAGCTTGTCTGTCGAGAGACAACGTTGAATGAATGGAAGTGGACATGGGAGTTGTAGTTCTATTCTTATACATATTACTGGTGTCTTACTGAGGTTGAAGAGGCTGGAGTTGGAGGTGGGCGGGGGGTTAGTGTTGGTGTCGGAGCTCAGCAGGTCCCCAAACAGGTCGGGTCCGGACTGACTGGACGAAGATCCCATCCCGAACAGGTCAAACATGTCATTCATTGCTGTGGGACAGAAATAGCCAGAAATGCGTGTCAGAGGGGATCAGCTGCATGAAAACGATACAAATAGTAATATGCTACCACTTCTACTGCCACCAAGGCAGAAAGGGGACACATCGTTAAGACGCTTACGTTTGGGGGTGGCTGAGTCTGGCGGTGCAGCAGGGTTACTGAAGAAGAGGTCCTCCTGGGCACCTCCGTCCCCAATCAGATTGTTGGAGCTGCCCTGCCGAGCGTTGCTGCTGGGCGTGGGGGCAAACAGGTCGTTGAGAAGGTCACTATTACTAGACGAGGCCTTCATGCCGCCTGCTGCCGTGGCCGCGGGGGGTTGTGGGGGGGCGGTGGAGCTGAGGTCGGAGGTGAGGCCCAGCAGGTCAGCCGTGTCGCTGGCCCCTGGGGACTCCTGGGGTGTGGCGGCAGCCTGGAACTCAGCGTTGAACAGGGACTCGCTAGGCTCACTGGAGAGGGGTTCGCCGGCCAGGCCGGAGTAGGACTCCTCGTCCACGGAGGCGTCACTGAGCTCGTCCTGGTCGTCAATGGTGCCTCCCAGGCTGTCCGAAGCATCCGCTCCATGTCCACTCCCATCTACATGACAGCGACTCGTCAAAAAAGACTTAGGGCAGGAGTATTATAATCTGGACCCGGAACCTTCCACTGCTGATTGTCATTCTTCTCCTCATATCAAGGCCTAATTTAGACCTGGGGGGCCAGGTGGCCACAAATAATTATCAGGTAGAACAGAAAACCAGCAGTAGTCCAGATCCAGATTTGACCCCTAGTTTAGGGCAATGGCAGCTTTCAAGTATTTTCAATACAATCAACCAGCTAACATGCAGTTGGCCCTTGAAAAGGGAATCAAAACAACTATTAAGGGCAATAGTTTATGCACTAGAAAGTGTGCTCGTCGACAGGAGACATACCATCCCAATCCAGAGTCTGGAAGAAGTTGTTGGCATTGGTATCAGTGCTCTGGTGAGATTCTGCTTCCATGGTGGAGCTATCAGGAGTCTGTTCCAACGGAGGCGACGCGGTGTCGTAGAAAGAACCGGAGAAAGAGCCCGGTTGCCGGGGAAGCTCTGGTTTGCCTATGGGAGAGGGAGGGAAGGAGTGGGAGAGAACATGAGTTAGGTACCTCGAGGTCCACATCTGGACTTCGAAATTCAACAGAGGGCTACAACAGATTATTCTTTGGACTGACAAGACAGCCGTGAAACCCACCAAACTTGGTGAGGATCTCCTGCTGCTCGTCCCGGCTGGAGAAAAGGATCTTGGGGTTGAGGCCCTTGGTGGCAAAGTTGTCCCAGGGTGGAGTCTTGTTGCTGGGCCTGTCGCAGGGCTCCACCTCCATATCCAGCTGGACCTGGAAGAGGTCCGGGTATTTCTCCTGGATGTCAGTGGCGTCCAGGTCATACCTGTTGGAGGAAGACCGGCGACGACGGACAGTTATCTAGTCAATGTAACAAATGCGGCAGCTTGCTCAGGTTGGAGGTAGTTAGCTGCGTTCACCTCCAACCCTTCTACAGGAGTGTGAACTCGTACACTTCCCCCCCCTTCATCAATTTAAAAAGGATGGACAGGTGTGAGCAACATGGTGGAAACTCCCTCCAGTCATGCTTGCACCAATGCAATGCTTTCAAATGCATGAGGGGGAGTGAATGAGTACACACCTCTGGAGAAGGGCAGAGAACTCAGGCAGTGTTTGTAGATAAGTCAATTAGAGGTCAAGTCAATTAGAGGTCAAGTCAATTAGAGGTCAAGTCAATTAATTTAGAAGTGTCCTGATCTATCGTCACACACATGCACCTGCCTGGACTGAGGGTAGTGGCTTACATTCTATGGATGGCGGTACCTACTTTGCAAACTTGACCGTGGTGGCGTTTTGGGGCACAAACCCTGTGTGAAACTGGATCTGGAACATCTTCATGGAAGCCATCTAGTCAACATACGCACAGCAAGACACCCACGTGAGTTCATAGTAGCAGAAAAACACCCTTTGGTCAGGTTCCAGGCTGACTACAAGGCAGACGCGTGCCAGATCTCACAACACCTGGATAGGTGTTTAACATATCAGCTAACCGCATCGTATGATAAAGAAATCTGATGCTTGATTGCGCAGTCCAGGATGTGGCACACCATTGTTCGATACAGTGCAACATCTGCAATGTAGTCGGCCTGGAACGCAACCTTTATCTCTGGAACAACTCAAGTACAACAAGCCTCATTGGATGAGCTCGTTTCAATACATTATAAAAAGTCTGATAAGGGCATTCATTTAACTATCATGCATGGATGCATGTCCTTAGGACTGTCACTGAATTTAACCAAATTACAAACAAACTTCACTGAATGCAAACTAACTCTGGGTCCGTCCCTGACTGCTGTGGTCCCTACCTTGGCCTGAAGGCGGCCCCCCAGGGTTGAGCGGGCATGGTAGATGACCACCAGCACATCCCCCTGCACCGTCACGTTCAAGGGGATCTCAGCCCGTCCGTCCTCCAGCTTAAAGTCCCTGCAGAGAGAAGGGGAGAGAGAGAGAGAAATGTCTATATAACACACTATGGACCCTGGTCAAAAGTAGCGCACTAAATAGGGAATAGGGTGTAATTTGGGACCAATCAAATTAAGTCCTGCATCATGTGACCTACTTCATCTTGTCGTACTCCCCGGAGGTGGTGGCCACGCGCTCGTCTCCCACGTACACCTCGCAGAAGGGCCGGCAGCCACTCTTCTGCTTGTTGAAGAGAGGTACGGGCGTCATGGTGATGGAGCGGATGAGGATGGGTCTGCTGTGCGGGGTGATGGGCTCGTCAGCCATCATGTCACACATGTACTCCATGTACCTGCAGCGAGGGACAATCAACAGTCAGCAGCAGCGTGTCAACAGGAGCCAATCAAACAATCCTTCACCAGCCCGACGACCAATCAAAAGCGTGTACTCGTCTGCACTGAACATCTCGTGAACTGGGCGTCAAAGAATCTCTGCCCGATTCAAGTTCATAGTCAATAAAATAAAAAGTAGCCTTAAGGCAGTACGGCACATAGGGCAGAAGACAATATTCTGTTTCTGTAAAGCATCTGCAAACCTAGGTTCAGTTTGCTCCTAGCAGAACTGGGCTAGGCAAAGTGAAAGTCTGTGTTTACGCCGCTGCTACTCTCTGTTATTATCTATGCATAGTCACTTTAATAAATCTACCTACATGTACATATTACCTCAATTACCTCGACTAACTGGTTCCCCCGCATCGGTACCCCCTGTATATAGTCTATTGTTATTTTACTGCTGCTCTTTATTTCTTATTTTTTAAACTGCATTGTTGGTTAAGGGCTTGTAAGTAAGCATTTCACTGTAAGGTCTACACCTGTTGTATTCGGCGCATGTGACTAATACAATTTGATTTGTCTCTCATACTCCCCTAAAGAGCTTTGCTTAGAAAACGAGAAAGAGTCAATATTAATGTTGTTTGTCTTTCTTGAGCCACCGCAGCAACATAGCCAGACGCACTTCCTCAAAATAGTCTGAATTCATCAAATCTAATTTTATTTTGTCACATACGCCAAATACAAACAGGTGTAGACCTTAGTGAAATGCTTACTTACAAGCCCTTAACCAACAATGCTTTAATAAGTTAAGAAAAAATAGAAAAAATAGAAAATTAAACTAACAATTAATTAAACAGCAGCAGTAAAATAACAATAGTGAGGCTACATACAGGGGTACTGGTACAGAGTCAATGTGCGGGGGCACCGGTTAGTCGAGGTAATTGAGGTAATATGTACATGTAGGTAGAGTTAGTGACTATGCATAGATAATAAACAGAGAGTAGCAGTCGTGTAAAAGAGGGGTCTGGGTAGCCCTTTTATTAGCTGTCAGGAGTCTTATGGCTTGGGGGTAGAAGCTGTTAAGAAGCCTTTTGGACCTAGACTTGGCGCTCTGGTAACGCTTTCCGTGCGGTAGCAGATAGAACAGTCCATGACTAGGGTGGCTGGAGTCTGACAATTTTTAGGGCCTTCCTCTGACATTGCCTGGTATAGAGGTCCTGGATGGCAGGAAGCTTGGCCCCAGTGACATACTGGGGTGTACGCAATACCCTCTGTAGTGCCTTGCGGGTTGCAATACCCTCTGTAGTGGGTTGCATCACCCGCCTCCTGACGGGTGATGCAACCCGTCAGGATGCTCTCGATGGTGCAGCTGTAGAACCTTTTGAGCATCTGAGGACCCATGCCAAATATTTTCAGTCTCCTGAGGGGGAATAGGCTTTGTTGTGCCCTCTTCACGACTGTCTTAGTGTGCTTGGACCATGATAGTTTGTTGATGATGTGGACACCAAGGAACTTGGAAGCTCTCCACCTGCTCCACTGCAGCCCCGTCGATGGGAATGGGGGTGTGCTCGGTCCTCCTTTTCCTGTAGTCCACAATCATCTCCTTTGTCTTGATCACGTTGAGCGAGAGGTTGTTGTCCTTGCACCACATGGCCAGGTCTCTGACCTCCCTTTAGGCTGTCTCATCATTTTTGGTGATCAGGCCTACCACTGTTGTGTCATCGGCAAACTTAATGATGGTGTTGGAGTCGTGCCTGGCCATGCAGTCATGGGTTAATGGAGTACAGGAGGGGACTGAGCATGCACCCCTGAGGGGCCCCCGTGTTGACGATCAGCGTAGAGAGTGTGGTGTTACCTACACATCTAAGATAAATCAAGAAATCAGTGGCGTCCAGGTCATACCTGTTGGAGGAAGTCCGACAACGACGGACAGTTATCCGATTTTGACGTTGTTTCAGAGAAAGTCTTACATGCTGACCAGGCCAGCTCCGTGTGTGCGTTTTGTCTATCCTCACCAGACGCGTTCATGACACGTAGGTTAAAACACAAAAACCAACTGTATTAATTTGGGGACAGGTCAAAACACACATGAAGCATTCATGGACATTTAGCTTGCTAGTTGTTGCTAACTAATTTATCCTGGGAAAAAAACATTGGGTTGTTATTTTACCTGAAATACATATGGTCATTTTTTCCGGTGTATCTTCGTAGAATTTTGACCCATCTGGAGTCATAGAAAATCGAGTTCTCTACTCCGACAATTAATCAACAGAAAAAAGGGAAGCCTAGTTAGTTTTTGTCCTTCTTATTCAGATTTTTTTTATGTCGGTTGGGAACCAACTTTAAGGTGTATTACCACCACCAACTGGACTGGAGTGTGGGACTTTGCAGCGCGTCAAGCATCTATTTTAGGGCCTAGCTGCGCAGACGCTCTTTGACACACGCAAGCAGTTTGGATTAAATGATTGAATAACACGTGTCACCATGTTAGTCACACAATTTTACATCTAGCTAAGGTATTTGGTGCAGTATTTCTCAAGTAAAAACATTTTCATGAAAACTAGTCGTCTTTCGTTGAATGACAACACTTCCTGTTCCCGCTCCTACTAGGAGAGGAGTAGTACTGTTGACCAATCACCAACAAAAGGGCATAGACTTCGTGTGCATGAACAGCCGAAGACCAAAACGAACAAAAATATATCATAATATATGCGTGAACTTTTCGACTGGGAAGCATACGGTAAGATTAAGGCAGCTTGATGTTCAAGTACATGCCCTGGACAGGACAGCTGCTAGGCTATCGCAGGGTTAAGACAGCTGCTAGTCTATCGCAGGGTTAGGACAGCGGCCTGTCCTCTCATAGGGTTAAGACAGCGGCCTGTCCTCTCATAGGGTTAAGACAGCGGCCATGAATGTGGATGTATAAGTGACTCTGAAAAAGACTGTACCGACTAAGGTGTTGGGGTTAATTCCATTTCAATTCAGTCAATTCAGGAAGTCAACAGAAATTCCAATTCCATTTTTGTCTCATGTAGAATCATTGAGCTTTTGAATGTTGGAATTGGAATTTTCATTTACTTCCTGAATTGAAATGGAACTGTCAACTACATTCACTACCGGAGACCCCCAACCCTGTCCTGTCCACTACCAGAGACCCCCAACCCTGTCCTGTCCACAACCAGAGACCCCCAACCCTGTCCTGTCCACAACCGGAGACCCCCAACCCTGTCCTGTCCACTACCGGAGACCCCCAACCCTGTCCTGTCCACTACCGGAGACCCCCAACCCAGTCCTGTCCACTACCGGAGACCCCCAACCCTGTCCTGTCCACTACCGGAGACCCACAACCCTGTCCTGTCAACTACAGGAGCCTCTGAACATGGAAGTCAGACATGAGAACACTAGCAGAGGTGTAGGGTGAAGTTTCCTCACTAATGGATAACGGAAGGGAAAGGGGGACACCTGGTCAGCTGGATAAGGGAAGGGAAAGGGGGACACCTGGTCAGCTGGATAAGGGAAGGGAAAGGGGGACACCTGGTCAGTTGAACAACTGAATGCATTCAACTGAAATGTGTCTTCCTCATTTAACCCAACCCCTCTGAATCAGAGAGGTGCGGGGGGCTGCCTTAATCGACGTCCACATCATCGGCACCCTGGGAGCAGTTGTTTTTGGGGCTTGACTGCCTTGCTCAAGGGAAGAACGGCAGATTCTTCCACCTTGCCGGCTCGGGGATTCGAACAAGCGACCTTTCGGTTACTGGCCCAAAGCTCTTAACCGCTAGGATACCTACCTATCGGATAAGGTTAGGATTGGGGAGGGGAAGCTGATCCTAGATCTGTACCCAGGACCAACTTTACTTAAGGCTGGATGTCTTGACCAGGAGCACCTACCTCTTGTGGGAAGGGGAGATCCCCGGGGGACAGCGCTTCATACTGAACATGTATACGGCCGCCTCGGCTGTGGTGAAGAGGCGGCAGAAACACAGGAAGGAGCACACCGCCACGGCCGACGCCGCCCGCCCGTCCTACAGCACACAAGACAAGGGGGATCATGGGTCAACATGGGTCAACAAGTTCTCGGGTTGATCTGCATTTCAGACAAGACTATCAATTATGGGAGGAAAAGGTGATTGAAAAGGTATATAATACCACCAAGTCATGGTGAGTACTGTGTGTGTCCCAGCGCAGTGCGAGTGGCTGTAGGGGTGTATGTGGTGGCTGTGCTCACCAGGCAGTGGACTACGGCGATGTTCCTCTGGTCCTGTTTCAGCCACAGGTGCATGTTCTTACAGAGGCTGTAGAGGCTCCTCAGGTTGGGTGCCCGCCGGGCCTGCCAGCCACACTCCGACACCTACATCAGGTCAGGAAGAGCTTTAAAGAAAGTCTATTTTCAAACGGTGTCTGTCTAATGACTATACCTAATACTAAACTTGAACTTTTACACAGATTGCAAAATTCGCTCAAATAGTCAGGGACGCACAAACCAGCGCACCAGTAGAATTGTTCCTCAAAACCCTCCTGTCTTTACCTAATAGTAAATAAATAGTAAATATTGGTCATATTGTGTCTGGTGGTGGGCTGCCTTACCCGGTTGTGGAAGCGGGTGGGTCTGTAAGAGCGCTTGGTCAGGTTGTAGACGGCGTAGTGTCCTGCGTGACGGCCATCCAGGAAGAGACGTACATCCTCCATGTTGTTCTTAATGGCAGACTCCACTCCCTCCGCCGGGAAGGACATGACTGAGCGTACACACACACACACGTTACACAAGAGAACAGAGTGACAATCACATTACTTCACTTAGCCTTTTGAAAACACTCCACAGATAGATGAGCTTCAATTCTGCTCAGAGACATAGACCCATTTGAGCATTATTTTTTGATTGATTCAAATGAGCCCTACAGCCATGTCATATTCAAGGACAAGCCGCTAAGAAACACAGTATATAAGGTGATCAAAGACAAAAGAAATCCATAAGTGTACAATGAATAGCCTGGTCCCAGATCTGTTTGGGCTATCATGTCAACTCCTTGTCATACCAAACAAGACAACACAAACTGATCTAGGACCAGGCTAGAATGAGGGTACATACCTGCTATTCTAGAGGTGATGTAGGAGATATCCAGGTCTCCCTTGGTATAACTGTGAGGAGAAACAAACAACGGGTACACTTCAGATCTGTTACAAACGAAGAGGACAATTGGTTTCCGAACAATACTGAACAAAGGCCAGGAACAAAAAATTGACAATCTAGTTGCCAAATTTCAAAAGGGCATTCTGGTTGTATCCCAATATCTCCTCCTTCCTCCTGTAGTGTGCACTTGTTGACTACTTCCCATACATTTAAAAAGTTTTGGATTGGCACTGGGAGTTTGCATACATCAGTCATTTACCTGTGAACAAGTGCACACTTCAAGAGAAAGGAGAGACTATTGGGACACGCACCGACTTTATTTAGTTGTGTGTAGAAGCATTTCACTGCAATGTCATATTTTATCTCACTATCATCGCACATTGGCAATGATACAGAGACTTAAAAAATTTGATTTAAATACTGTACTTTTTCTACCACAAATCTACAACCTAAACTGAAGAAAACTAGTTGGATCTATGGGATTAAAAAGAACAGCAACAGATGTACGCGAGTAAGGAAAATGAACGTCTGTGAGATGTTGGTTTTTAGTAGGCGGTAGAGGATTAGAATTAAAACCTTGTTTCAACTCAAACCTCATATTCACTTTGTGCTGCTAACATGGGATCATGGACACAGCAGCGTGAATATTTTGCAGACTACAGCCACACGCGCACACACACACACACAGGACATGAGGCGGGTACAAAGCGGGCGTGTAGTATCCCATATTTACCTGGGGCTACAGGAAGGAGTTTATAGGACCATGAGTTGTGGTAGAGAGGCAGAGTTCATAAAACAATTAGAAAAACACAAAACAGAACTAAAATGGGCAAACCAATAAATCAATGAATCAAAACAAGATGAGTGGATAAGGGTGGGGTGAGTTATCAGATCCTAGAGAGAATGGTGTGTGTGTGTGTGGGTGTGGATGTGTGTGAAGAGCTTGCATGGGCAGAGATATTTGCAACAATGCCGAAAGAGAGACAGTCTTTCTGAGCAGTGTGTTTGTGTCAGGTTTTCAGTTTCGGAAATGTGGCGCCGGACATTTGACCGGCAGAATATTAAATTTACCGGATATTTGAGAAATTTACCGGACACATATGCATTTGGGTGCGTAACCTGATTAGGGCATCCACCCACGGTTCTCAGAATGACAGAAATCATATTTTCATGATGGTAATTCATATTAACAGAACATGCAAGTCGACAACTTTGAAGATGTTAGAATAACGGTCGACATTTAGACAAGACGAGTAACAAACAGCTGAATCACTATCCCCCATAGTAGAAGTTAACCTATTCTATTGGCCAACTTAGCATGATTTAATATGCAACAGCTAGCATGGGTTGCTAATATGACCTAGGATAGTGTTTTTGGCTACTGGACAATGAACATAATTGCCTCCACAGCTGTGGTCTGATTTTGGCTAGGCTACTTCGAAGCAACGTAAGACATACCTCATGTAGTAAAACATTCAGGTTTCATACAATTAAGTAGCTATAAGTTTTCAAAAATGGATACTGCCTCCAGCTCATTGCACAGTGGTATGACGCTGATAAACCCTGCCTTCCATTGCCTATGCATTTACTGTTTGAGATGCTGTAGCAGCAGCTCTAGCGTTGCCTGATCGATTTTCCACTCAAACGCTTTGTATCTTTATGATAAGATACATAATAAATATACTGTACACAGGCGCCAATGTAATTCCACTAAATTATTCAAATTAACCTATTGACCGATAAGCATGACCAGTCAAATGTATTTCCATCAACTGGTATTTCCATCAAGAAGAGGCTAAAAAGCATTATTTTGCAATGGGATTTTGTATTCTTCTGGACAATTGGCCAGTGCCACTTCTATTTTTATTTAATTTTTTATAGGCCAAAAGCTGGCTATTACCAGCTAATGGAAACACATTAAAGAGAGAAATTCAACAAATTAACTTTAAGCAAGGCACACCTGTTAACTGAAATGCATTCCATGTGACTACCTCATGAAGCTGGTTGAGAGAATGCCAAGAGTGTGCAAAACTGACATCAAGGCAAAGGGTGGATACTTTGAAGAATCTAAAAAAAAATTTAAACACTTTTTTGGTTACTACATGATTCCCTATGTGTTATTTCATAGTGTTGTCTTCTCTATTATTCCATAATGTAGAAAATAGTAAAATAAAGAAAAACCCTGGAATGAGAAGGTGTGTCCAAACTTTTGACTGGTACTGTAAGAATTCAGACCAGTTGCTATGAGACTCAAAATTGAGCTCAGGTGCATCCTGTTTCCATTGCTCATCCTTGAGATGTTTTCACAACTTGATTAGAGTCTACCTGTGGTAAATTAAATTGAATGGACATGATTTGGAAAGACACACCTGTCTATATAAAGGTCCCACAGTTGACAATGCATATCAGAGCAAAAACTAAGCCATGAGGTCGAAGGAATTGTCCGTCGAGCTCCAAGACAGGATTGTGTCGAGGCACAGATCTGGGGACAGGTACCAACAAATTTCTGCAGGATTGAAGATCCCCAAGAACACAGTGGCCTCCATCATTCTTAAATGGAAGAAGATTGGAACCACCAATACTCTTCCTGTAGCTGGCCGCCTGGGCAAACTGAGCAATCGGGGGAAAAGGGCCTTGGTCAGGGAGGTGACCAATAACCCGATGGTCACTCTGACAGAGCTCCAGACCTCCTCTGTGGAGACGGGAGAAACTTCCAGATGGACAGCCATCTCTGCAGCACTCCACCGATCAGGCCTTTATGGTAGAGTGGCTAGACAGTAGCCACTCCTCAGTAAAAAGCACATGACAGCCCACTTGGAGTTTGCCAAAAGGCACCTAAAAACTCTCTGGTCTGATGAAACCAAGATTGAACTCTGGCCTGAATACCAAACGCAACATCTGGAGGAAACCTGGCACCATCCCTACAGTGAAGCGTGGTGGTGGCAGCATTATGCAGTGGGGATGTTTTTCAGCGGCAGGGACTGGGAGACTAGTCAGGATCGAGGCAAAGATGAACGGAGCAAAGTACAGAGAGATCCTTGATGAAAACCTGCTTCAGAGCTCTCAAGACCTCAGACTGGGGTGAAGGTTCACCTTCCAACAGGACAACGACCCCAAGCACACAGCCAAGACAACGCAGAAGTGGCTTTGGGACAAGTGTCTGAATGTCCTTGAGTGGCCCAGCCAGAGCCCGGTCGAACATCTCTGGAGAGACATGAAAAAAGCAGTGGATTGACGCTCCCCATCTAACCTGAAAGAGCTTGAGCGTCATACCCAAGAAGAATCAATGCTGTAATCGCTGCCAAAGGTGATTCAACAAAGTACTGAGTAAAGGCCTGAATACTTACACATATATATGTGTATATGTATGTATGCATGCATGCATACATACATGCACACACACACACATATAAACATATATAAATTAATTATATATATTTTTAAATAAATTAGCAAACTTTTTTTACTTGTTTTTGCTTTGTCATTATGGGATATTGTGTGTAGATTGATGAGGAAACAAAACAATTTAATCCATTTTACAATAAGGCTGCAACGTATCAAATTGTGGCAAAACTCAAGGGGTCTGAATAATTTCCAAATGCACTGTATATTGTGATGTTTCTCAGTATAATGTATTGTGATGTTTCTCAGTACAATGTATTGTGATGTTTCTCAGTTGTAAAGTACTGCAGGTGTTTCTGAGCCGACTCTGTCTCTCACCTGGCCACAGACTGGATGACTTTAGAAGAGGTGTCTTTGATGTTGGTCAGAAAGCGTTCTGTTCCTCCCTTCAAGATGTCAAGAAAGCCCCCGCCCTGGTCCGCACCGTATAGCCCTGAAACACACAGGAAGGAGACAAAGTCTTCGGTCAGCGCACAAAAGTGGTTTCACACATGAAGAATGAGGGAATAAACATTCCTTTCATAAGCTAATCATCAATTTACATTTGTGATCCACACAATCTATCTATGACGGGTGTCAAACATCCGAGCCGCAGGTGGTTTGAGTAAAAAATAAATAATAATAATAAACACATACAGTGAGGGAAAAAAGTATTTGATCCCCTGCTGATTTTGTACGTTTGCCCACTGACAAAGAAATTATCAGTCTATCGTTTTAATGGTAGGTTTATTTGAACAGTGAGAGACAGAATAACAACAAAAAAAATCCAGAAAAACGCATGTGAAAAATGTTATAAATAGGTTTGCATTTTAATGAGGGAAATAAGTATTTGATCCCCTCTCAATCAGAAAGATTTCTGGCTCCCAGGTGTCTTTTATACAGGTAACGAGCTGAGATTAGGAGCACACTCTTAAAGGGAGTGCTCCTAATCTCAGTTTGTTACCTGTATAAAAGACACCTGTCCACAGAAGCAATCAATCAATCAGATTCCAAACTCTCCACCATGGC